>LOJH01046920.1:0-13309 GCA_001685095.1 Ellobius talpinus
CTTTATTAACCAATGAAAGTAACACATAGACAGATGACCCTCCTACATCAAGGCTCTGTTTCAATTCTCCTGTAAACTGAATATCAAGCACCTCCTCTCTCAGGTCCAAGGCTCTCAGTACCAACTGTCCTTCCTTTATTGTCTTCCTGCCCCTGATATTCACAGGGATCTCAGCAGGTGATAACCAAGGATCCCCAATGGCTCCTATGAGTCAATCCATCAAAGATTGATTTTCTTCCTATTGCTTTAGTGCTGTAGTCTTCATCTCAAAGAGGGCTGAGTGGTTACATTACTGTTTCTGTACTGCCCAGCACTCAGAGTAACCTCATCCGCTCCCATAGCCCACCGCCTTATAAGCCAGGCTGTGACAGTATCTTTCGTTACTTGTTTAAAGTCTTTCTCAACTTATGCTATGGTGAGACAGAGCACTCCCTGGCTAAAGTGATCTCTTGCGTCAGGTAATTTTTAGGATCTCCATGTGTGTATTGGATTGTGGATTTTCCATTTCTCTGCACTAATGGGAAAGCACTTCCTTTTTCTGTATCTTCTACCACCTTTAGCTTGCTCCCTTTTTTCCTGGCTTTCGGACTCCTCCCATAGATTCCCACTTTTAAGATAGATCTGATTTATGTTCTCTTTACCTGTATGGTCCCAAGTCATAAGTGTCAAGCTAACCCTTCTACCTCATCCTCCCTTTTTCTCTCACTTCCTTTCCCGTCAGTGGCAAGCACAGAGGCTGGTAGCAACTGCATGTCCTTTCCCCACTCTGATTTCTCCTCTACACAACCAGGCTCTCTCTGGGAAGATGGCTAAGCCTCAGCTGCATATCTGCCTGCCCAAAGCAGGGCTTGTACACCTGATACCTCAGCCTGCTTACAGCCTGTCTCCTGTGTGTGTCTTTTGGAGACTTTAACACATTCTTTACTGTGTAGCACATGTTGACAGGGCCTCCCTGCATTCGAGAGGTAGATGCCATTCATGGAGGTAGCATGCCACCCATACCAAGTAAAGGAAGATGGGCACCCTGGGATTCTGCCATATCTGTGCCTCGTTCTCCGATGTCTCAGACTTAGTGGCATGTCCTGTCATCCATCCCAAGGATCACGTGACTGCCATTGCAAGGAGGTGCTCTCCCCCATACTTCACGGATTTCCCCTGCAGCCTCTCTCACTCAGATTAACTTCAGTTGCAAGTCTCAGACCCCATTGTAGTAGCTACACGACCGCTCCTTCCCAACCCCTTTTTTTTGCTGTTGTTCTGTCTGCCTCTGTTAGGTGCCATTTATGCTCTGTGACACTTTTACAGAATGAAGTGAACAAACATCATTTCACCTCAGAGAGGAAACTAACAACAGACTGAGGTAACACCAGCACTGAAGTCCACCCTGGAAACCAGTGAGTTTATTGAGGTTGCTTACACAAACATGGGTAACTCAGAGGCTGTGGCATCACTGAAAGCCCACCCCAACATGGACGACAGTGTTAAAGCTGCATCTCTAGAGCCCTCTGTATGATGTGCAATAAGCTCAACAGGTCATAGTCTCCTCTCCTCAGCAATCCTGACTGCTAATGTAACCTTGGGGAACAGGGGCCTTGTGCAGCTGGTAAGTTTCAGGGACTTCCTGAGACTTTTGAGCTGTTTACTTCCTGATCTCAACAAGTCTCCCTGCAGGACAATGGTTCAACCTTAGGAAATAGCTACATAACAAGTAGAACAATATTGCTTTAGTTGAAGTGTTTATAGGTTAAGAAAAATACCCAGCAGGTAGTGGTGGCTCATGCCTTTAATCCCAGCCCTTGGCAGGCAGAGACAGGAGGATCCTGGTGAGTTCAAGGCCAGCCAGGTCTACAGAGTGAGTTCCAGACAGCCAAGGCTACACTTAGAAACTGTCTCAAAAAAATCCATCTTTATATATTCATCTATATATTCATCCCATTAGTTGTGTCCCTTTAAAGAACTCTGAATAATACAAATACTCTTCACCCAGCCCTCTAATATCAACAACAGACAGAATCATGGTACAATCATCAAAGCCCTTGCTGTTTTACACCTTCTACTCCTTTCTCTAGACTGACCATGGCTGAGCAGAGCTCTCCCCAGAGACTCTGGACTCCAGCCTCCACGCCAGCTACCATTCTGGGTCCCATGATCCTCTCCACTCCACTTCAGCATCTTCACAGACACTGCCCCATACTGCAGAAGTTTTGAGTCTTATAACTAACTGCCTCCTAGTTCCCACCTCAGTGCCTCCACAGGTACCTAAAGCCAAGTATGTTCATTGTTCCCACCCATAAAAACCCTTTCCTCCTGTGGTCTCTAAGCCAAGGGCATTGCCTGTCAGTTGCATTTCAAGGTCTGTTGACTTTCCCTCCACAGTCTCTAAAACCCCACCTCCAGGCCCCAGCTCTACAGCCAAGATGTGGTGACATCAATTCTCCTGGGGCTATTAGAGCAGGCTTTAAATACTCTAGTACTCCCAGGCTCTCTCCCATCCTACCACCAGGAGCAATCCTTCTAAATGCTCACTGACCTAGGTCCCGGCCTGCTGAAAACCCTGCAGTGGTTCCCAGATAGCCACAGGGCAGCATTCTGGCCCCAAGTCTGGGCTCCCAAGTCCTCCTCTGACAACATTTCTCAACTATTAACCATATAGGTCACTCCCTAAGTCATCAGACGACATTAAATTCCTCCCCCTCGCAAACCCACCAGACACTCTGCCTTTCCCATTGTTCCCTCAACCTAGAAGTTTCTTTCTGATCATTACCATTGGGAATTCCCACCCAAGAAGTGACTCTTTTCACCCAATGGAATAAGCCTTCTCAGGTCCCCTTCTTATATAAAGAGCCCCATATACATCCTTAGATACAGTTTTCTCTACAAATCCCCCCTGTGAAAGGTGAATGCCTAAAGAGAAAAGGTTGCTATTTAATGTGCTCATCTTCCCGGTCCAGGGCTTGGGGCTGGAGATACAATGATAGCTGGATGATTGGCTAACACAATAAATACATGTATTAATGGAGAGACAGAAGAAGTAGACAGATGGAAATACGAGCAGATCGTGCACTGTGAGGTCAACAGATGACTGAAAAGACACATGGTGGTTGCGTGGGGAAATGAGTGGGCAGATGGAGAGAAGAAGGAAGGTTTTGAGGGAGAGAGGAAAGGACCCAGAAGGATGGAGGGGAGGGGAAGGGAAGGAGGAAAGAAGGGGAAGGGGAGGAAGAGGGAGTTTCTAAAACTTGAAGAACAGAGATAATCTCTTCAACTGTCTTCATGATGCCCCAAATGAAGCCTGAGCTTGTGTTAGCCATGTTGGAGTGACTGAATGATGAAAACTCCAGGCGACAGTAAGATTTCAGACTAAGAACCCGAAGACCTGTTCTCTGCTGTCAGGTTTCCTGCAAGGCCCCGGCAGTATAAACAAGCATTTCTAATTTCCTCTGTATGAACCATCTGAATTACGTAATTTTCCCCCAATCACTCTGGCTCACCAGTTTGAAGCTGTCCAATCCTAAAACAACGTGGCGAGAAGAAGGGCCACACTGAGCAATGTATGCGTACTTACAACTTGTCCTAGTACAGAGCTGATCCCAGATCTCTGCCAGCGACAGAGAAGAATTAGCACACTCCAGATGACTGGCTGGCGGGAAGCCTTGTGGTGGCAATAAAAGACAAGCTGATGACAGAGCCTGAGGGTACGGAACAGTGACACATACTGCAAGGCTGTCCACCCCACAGAAAAGGGAAGGAGCGAAGGATCAGAGGCCCACCATTGCTGGGCAAGTGTATCCTTTATCCCGAAGGGCTGGGTTTTGTTCCCAGAGCATGTTTCCGCCCTGATATATTGGCACCTGGACTTCTGTCATGCTCAGGACTAGATACTGTGCTAAAACCCATCCATCACTAGTTACTATCCAAAGTCCGGACGTGCCCAGCAAGGGCTATGGGGCACACATGCAGGTCCCAGATAGACATCACCTCATCACTTTCTCCTAACAGCACCGTGAGGCAGGAGTGATGATCTTCATTTCAAAGAAGAAAAACAACAGAACTGATAAGGGCAGGCTTAGATTCTGAACCAAGCACCACTGGCTTCTGCCTATGATGTCTGGCTGCCGTGTCTGTTGGTAGCTGCTGATCATACAATGATGCTGCAGAGACATCAGGGGTTTGTGACACAACAGTTGACAGTGATGCCTCCCAGAGATAGGCCCTCTGTGATGTGTTTTTGTGCTGCCTTAAGCTGGCAACGTGAGCAATCATTCTCACCTTGCAACTGGGACACTGAGACTCGGATGGTAGGTGAAAAGTCCCAGACGATAAACAGTAGAACTGAGTCCCAATCCTCCCAGTTCAATCATTAATCAAGAAAATGCCCCACAGACTTGTCCACAGGCCAACCTGATGAGGGGATTTCCTCGACTGGCATTCCCTCTGCCAACTATGTCTAGTTGACAAAACCTAACCATCGATATACACAGGACTTCCATGAACACTGATCAGCACCCATGTTTGGCTTCACCTGTTATAGTTTGGAAATATTCCCATAGGGTCATGTGTTGACAGCTTGGTCCCCAGCTGGTGGCATTGTGGGAGATGGTAGAAACCTTAGGAGGCAGAGCCTGGTCAGGATTTGGTCACTGGGGCAAGTTTTTGAAGCTTATACCTAGTTGTGGGGCCATTCCTCATCACCAGGAGGTGGACAAATCAGTCCTCGACCTCTGCCATGTTGTTCTGTGTCACCTCAGGCCGAGAAATACACTCAGCATGACCATGGGCAGAAACCTCTGAAGCCATGAGCCAAAATAATCTTTCCTCCTGCAAACTGTTCTCATATTTGACACAGATACGGAATGCCGAACTGAGACGGCACTGAGTCCTGAGGACAGAGTCCGAAGGGCAGTCCTTTGTGTGTCAATTGCCTGGTTCCTCCCTACAGAGGAGCTAAAGCTCAGAATCAAAGGTCTATCTGCCCTCATGGAGACGGCTGTGCAGCCATGATGGCTGGCGTATGAGGCAGCTGGTCACAGTTTAGCCACAGACAAGAAGCAGAGGGGAATGAGTTCTGGCTCTCATCTGGCCTCTCTTTCCCTTTTCAGTCAGGGTGATCCCAGTCCACAAGATGGTCCCGCCTACATTCAAATTGGGTCTTCTCTGTTAAACCTGTTTAAAAACAAAACAAACAAACAAAACCCCTCACAGACAGAGAAGTGGGGGGGGTCTCTTGAGGGTGACCCAGGGTTCAAACCCAGGCAGTCCAATGCTGGATCCATGCTTTGAAGTGACACCCACACTGTAGGACCCAGAGTTCCCAAGGCCATAGCCCTGGCTTTCTCGTTCCTAATGGTTAGTGTCCATATACTCTCTCTGGGAAGAGTCTGTATAAAGGGGAAATGGACGAGTCCCAATACTTTAAAAAGGAAAAAGCTGGGACTTTGGAGTCAGGCACTCTGGTTGGAATATCTGGTAGGACCATCTTTGGGCCCTGTGCATCTTACTGTAGCTTCCGTCAGTCTTGATGGTCAACTTGACTTCATTTACAATCACCAAGGAGACACTCTCTGGGTACCTGTGTGAGGGGTAACTGAGAAGGTACGCTGTACCTTTAAGGAGCTCAGGGATGACTCAGTGGTTAAGGGCACTGACTACTCTTTCAGAGAAACCAGGTTCAATTCCCAGCATTCACATGTGGCTCACAGCTGTCTGTAACTCCAATTCCAGGGCCCCTGACACCCTCATGCAGGCAAAACACCAATGCACATAAAATAAAAATAATATAAAATATATATAAAAGAAATTCTTAGAAAAAAATTTAATGTACTTTTAATGTGGGGGCACCATCCTGTGGGCTGGGGGGGTCACAGCCCGACAAAAGAGGGAAAGGGAGAAGGCCAGATGAACACGGGTACTCAACACCCTCTGCTTCTTGTCTGTGGACACTGTGACCAGCTGCCACATTCTCCAGCCACCATCCATGCCCGAGCATCCATGGGCTGCACCCACAAGCCATGAACCCATTAAGAAGTCTCTAAGTTATGCTTTTCTCTCTCTCTTTTTTTTCCGGGCATTTGTTTTCGGCCATGAGAAAATTAATACAACCTTCCTCGAGCCCCACTTTCTTTGGGATTAAAACACCTCCCAGGCAGCTGGAAGAGATAATAGGTAAAACTCACAGGCCGGGGGTTTTCAGGGGACCTTGCAGAGGGGTGCGCATCTCTGTGTGAGGCTGTTTACAGATATGGAGTCTGGAGGTCAACCCCGGTGTGGTTCCTTGGGACCTACCCACATTGTTTTTCCAGACAAGTTGCCCTCTCTGAAACAGGGTTTCTCTGTAGCTCTGGAACCTGTGCTGAAACTCGCTCCTTAGACCAGGCTGGCCTGGAACTCACAGAGATCTGCCAGGGTGCTGGGATTAAAGGCTTGTGCCCCCATCTCCTGGAGAAAGGGTCCCTCTTAATGGTCTCAAGTATGCAAATTTGGTTGGCTGATCCAACCAAATTTGATCCAGAGGGTCCACCTGTCTCTGCCTCCAGGGCACTAAATACAACCACGCTGGGCTTTTTTCCACGTATTCTGGGGAACAAACCGGAGTCTTTGCGACTGCATGGCAAGCATTTTACCCACAGAACTATCTGCCCAGGCACTTCTTGTGGATGTTATGGGATAAATCAATATACCGTGCTTGGCATGAGCTGTAGCTCCAAAACCTAGGAAGGTACTTCTGTTGTCTTTCGTCCCCTCCTCACACTTCATGACCTTGGAAGGAAAACCATCTCTGAAATGTTCCAGTCAGTGCGTTGAGTGGGCCCCTAGAAATGCTGCTCCCCGGCAGCCTTCAAAATGGATTAAGGATCTGTGGCTGACTTTAATACTCTACACACAAGATCAAAGAGTGCAGGAAAGAGCTGGGAAGCAGGAAGGGTGCAAGATGGCGCAGGCCCGCTTTGCATACTGCCTGTCTTCCAAAATTAAAACACACTTCACCTGCTGCTGACCCCTGGCGTAGGACAAGCGGGAACTCTGAGTGTTTTCCAAAAGCAACAGTACGTGCACAACGGGAAAAAAAAGTTTGGGCTGTCCGAGGCAGATGCACAGTCCAGACAAAGCTTCACAACAGGGAATAAACACTGGAAGCATAGACAGCCCCACTGCACCCTGGAGCAGTTTCCGCCTTGCCTCTGCTGCCCTCTAGCGGTCACACGGGGACCCACCCGACAGGTCTTAACTGCTCCCCGAGGGAGGATCAGCTTTGAACCTGAAAACCACATCCCCTGTTCTCCTTCAGCTGCTAGCCTAGGTCCCTTTCTCCTTGGACTCTGCTATAGCCTTCCCAGGGGTACCAATAAGATAACAAACAGGCTCCTGCTGCTGGACGCTTGCCTATAGGACCTGCTCAGCAGTCACAAGCAACCCAGAATTCTTACAACTTTCTTTGAGACCAGGTGGTATCTTGTTTACAGAGGAGGAAACTGAGGCTCCCAAAGGTTAGGGAGAAGGCCAAGGCTGCATATGTGTGGAAGATCTGCAGTTTAATTTGTCTTCATGCTGGAGCTGTGTCCTTGTGCCGAAGAAATTTGCTGCAGCAGCAATGTTTCCTGGACAGTGTTGGGGATTTAAACTTGGAGACTCGGTTACTAGCTGATGGTGAGATTAGACAGCGGTGAAAATTAGGAGGCGGAGCCTAGTCGGAGGAAGCAGTTCACCAGGGCAAGCCCTTAAAAAGGATATTTCCATCTCCATCTCCTGTTTCCTTCTGTCCCTCCTCCTTCCTCTCCCTCCCTCAGCTGAAGTAAACATTTCCTTTTTACGTTCCACTGTTATGTTACAGCAACACAAGAACTAAAACTCCAGGGCCAGACCTAACAGCGGGGTCTAAGCCTCTTCAGCAGCTTCTCTGAGCTGCATGCTCTACAGCAGCCTCCAGCATTTCTTCCTTCTGATCTGCGAGTCTCTGCACTACCCCAGGTGGTCTTTCTAACACAGAACTTCCGACTGCTTAAAGACCGGCAAGGTACTCAAGCTGACCCCTTAGCTCAGCCGCTTGGCCCCTTCACAGCCAGACGAAAGTGCTTCTCCATCACCCCTCCTCCCTTTCTGCCAGAGAGAAGCTGGGCTGGAGCAGAGTCTAACAGAGGGGGTGCTTTTGGTGCTGTGTGAGAGCCCCAGGGTTAAGCACATCCGAGAACATTCAAACCCCACTGGTGGAAAAGCCTCTACTTAGGGATGTTGGAGTTTGCAAGACAAAATCCTGAGGTCATTGTGACATTGCAGCCCAGGTGCTTTCAAGCCAAACAGGCCAAAATGATTACAATGGATTACAAGTCGAGCCAGGGTTGTACACCTGAGGATGCCGAGAGGCCAAAAGGCATGGGCTTCCCAGTATCAGAGGGCCCCAATGCACAGATCTTATTCTGGACCTCCCTCGCTGTGAGCCACATAGGGAGCGCCCAGAGTCTGCAGATGAACAGGTAGTCCAGGAACAGGATGTATTACACTGGGGCTTCTTACTGTTTGGGCCAGAAAATTGTTATAGGACCATGGGTGTCTTATGGTTTCTATCCCTCTGAAGAGACACCATGGCCACGGCAACTCTTATAAAGCAAACGTTTAATTGGGGTGGCTCACAGTTTCAGAGGTTCAGTCCATTATCATCATGATAGGGAGCATGGCAGCGTGCAAGCAGGTATGGTATTGGAGGAACAGCTGAGAGTCCTACATCTTGCAGGCAACAGGAAGTTGACTGAGACACTGGGTGCATGGTATCCTGAGCATAGGAAACCTCAAAGCCTGCCCCCACAGTGACACACTTCTTCCAACAAGGCCATGCCCATTCCAACAAAGCCACACCTCCTAATAGTGCCACTCCCTATGAGATTATGGGGGCCAATTACATTCAAACTACCACAAAGGGCATATAAGTATATAAAAATATGAGTACAAATATAAAACACTAAAAATAAAACAAATTTATTTATTTAGAGATAGGCTTATTATGTAGCTCTGACTTGCCTGTCTCTGCCTCCCAAACACTGGGATTAAAGGTGTGAGTCATGACACCCAGCTAAGAGCGTTTTTTTTAATGTTGGGGGGCGTTGTTTGATGTATTCCTGTGCCTGGTGCCTGAGGAGGCCAGAAGATGGCACTGAATCCCTGGAACTGTAGGAATAGATGATTGTGAGCCATCATGTAGGTGCTGGGATTTGAACCTGGGTCCTCTGGAAGAGCAGCCAAGTGCTCAGACCCACTAAACCCCAAGAAATTTATTTTTAAAATTTTTTGGCATACATATGTTATCATTTATTAAAAACTAAAGCAAGGCCAGGTGGTGGTGGTGCATACCTTTAATCCTAGTACTTGGAGGCAGGGACAGGTGCATCTCTGTGAGTTCAAGGACAGCCTGTTCTAAAGAGCAAGTTCTAGGACAGCCAAGGCTAAAGAGAGAAACCCTGGAAAGAGAGAGAGATAGAAACTAAAGTGAATTTTCATACGATTGCACTGTTTATTTTTGTATAAAGAATAAAATATTAGCTGAAATTGTAGGCTATTTTCCATGCTTTACAGAGTTGATATTTTCATTTAAAATGGTCAATACTGAGAGCATCATTTCACATACTCAGTACAAAATGACCAAAATACATTTAGGCCACTTCAGAAATTTTTGTAAACTCTATTCTAATTCAAAGTCAAAATTCATTTATTGATTTTTAATGAAATAAGTGAGAAAGCCAACAGCAGTTTTTAAAATCAAATGTTCTAACACATATAATTCAAAGATAGACTAATTTGATGCTTACATGCTGAGAAATATTAGAAAACGTTGAAATCTTTGTTCTCCGTAATTAAATCATCTCATTTAAGAGCATAAAACTTTGCCTGTACCATAAAAATTCATAACGGGCAGAAGTCTCAAATCTGAGCTGTGATATGTGAGGACCATTTGTTGGCACTGTGTAGCAAGACAGTACACAACACAAAATGTACAGTTGTATGTGCAGAATCAGAGCTGTGATAAACACACTCAACGGCACACAAACGAAGCCTGTGCCAAACCTCTCAAATTAATTATGAATTTGATTTTGACTTACTTTTTGGTCATTGTGCATTCTCAAACCTCTATCACCAGTTTTTGAGAATCTCACGCGTGCAAGTGATGTGTCGTAATTCCTTCATCTCCAGTTCCTCTCCCACCATCTCCACTACTGTTCCCTCCAACTCGTTTTCTGTTTCCATTTTACCCAAAATCCCCTCGCCAGTGTGTATATGTGTGTAGGGCCACCAACTGGAGCATGGGTGGCCTCTTGGGGGCCACTTCTTTGAAGGAAACTGATTCTCCCAGCAGTCACTAACTGCCAATAAGCCCTCAGCTGGCGTCGAACCTCAGGAACACCCTTCCTCCCGTGCTGGGATTTTCTCTGGCCTGATCTTGCACAAGTCTCACACACGCAGTCCCAACTGCTGGCGGGTTCCTATGTGTGATCACCCCTGTTGTGTCCTGACAACACTATTGCTCTGTAGTCAACCACTCCCTCTGGCTCTTACTGTCCTTCCCCCTCCTCTTCCACTCCAATCCCTGAGCCTTGAGAGGAGGGGCTGTGGCACAGCTGTTTCATTTGAGGCTGAGCATTGGGCAGTTCTGTATTCTGCCTGCTGCCCAGTTGTGGGTCCCTTCTCATCACTGCTAAAAGAAGCTTCCCTGATGAAGGCTGAGATATGCACTAATCTATGGACATTAAAGGATCAGCATAATGCCACACCCAGTTAGCAAGCTAATAAATATACTAGGTACCCCCCTACGGCCTATGACTTCTCTAACCACAGGCTCTTTCTTGACCCTGATACCAACAGTGACAACATGGATTCCACCTGTTCAGCAGACCCTAACTCCAATCAGAAAGTTGAGACTGGTTCCGTCCATAACATTCATGCCAGTATCACACCAGGGGCACGAGCATCCACCAGGCCAGTCATTCCTATAGATGGCAGGATTCATATCCAGGTAAGATTGGTAAGCCAGATAAACTGGTAGCATGCATAACACCGTCCAACACTATGACGTCAGATTTGGCCTAACCTGACCAAGTTTCCAGGTGGGTACTACCTCGATTTTTATATGTTCCGTGACTCAAGAATGTGGAGTCTTCAGCAATGGGGTCTCATCAGCAAGTTCTGGAGAATAACCAAAAGCAATGGCAACTTAACCTGTAATGATAAGGGTCCACGGGACCCCACTGCCCAACAATTCCAAAAGTACCCTATTTCTGGCACTGGTAGAAATGGGGTACTTCTTTTGGAATTGTTGGGCAGTGGTATCTATGGTGTCTAGGAAGTGGCTTGCCTCTCTCCATTTCAACACTTTGTATATATGTACCTCTATATATATTAGGAAATTTCTAGACGTTCTCAAAAGGTTTTAGGGTTGGTTATCTCCCCCCATGACCCCTCCTGTACCTGCTTCTCTCTCCTCCACCCCCCTTCATGTAACCAAATTCTTATCTATAACCCTGGTTCAACCGGGCAACCACATGTAGGGCCTCGAATTTAAGAAGCTGTAGTTAGACCACAGCAGGCAACGTAGAAGTGTCCAGGAATCTGGGTTAGCACACTCACCAGTGTAGGGGCTATGAGGAGATGCACACCCACTATGAGCCTTTGTTGTGCCTCCTGGCCAGGTCGGTCCTGTCACTCAAACCTTTCACCTAGCTAGCACACATGGCAATGCCTCCCCCAGGAAGTCTCTCTCCTGCACAGCCATGCCTCCTTGTCTGTGCTGAGAAAACAAACAGGCTGAAGGCAGAGTTCCCAATGTAACTGGGGTGAGGTCTGAGGTGGGGTCTGAACATCAGATGGTTCTAGTGTTTAGCTGGGGTCTCTAGACTTCTTTTGGCATTCTACTCAAATTGGTAAACTCCTTTTCCATATATTTCTGTACTCAGTATTTACTGAACACTTACTTACTAGAAATGGGCCCGTGATAGACATAGAGGTAGAGCAATGATTGTGCCAGACAAGGTCCCAGAACATGTGGCAGGTTAGTTAGAAAGACAATCACAAAACAAGCCAACAGGTGAGCAGCTCCAGATGGTAACATGTACTGTGGTCTGGTTACACCACGGCAGCGTCCCCACATGGAACCATACGAATCCCAGTATTGACAGTGAGTAAAACCCCTTGTTCAAGTGGCTCATAGAGTTGGAGCACTGGATGAGACTTGAGAAGCCCAGAAGCCAAGCTGCTAACCTGGGTTCATCTTTCAAAGATTTGTTTCTATGTATGTTTATGTGCTTAAGTAAGGGCACCCATGTACCACAGCACACATGTGAAGGTCAAGGCACCCATGTACCACAGCACACATGTGAAGGTCAAGGCACCCATGTACCACAGCACACATGTGAAGGTCAAGGCACCCGTGTACCACAGCACACATGCGAAGGTCAAGGCACCCATGTACCACAACACACATATGAAGGTCAAGGGGTTTTCCAGAATTTGTTCTCTCTTTCTACCTTGTTTTTTGTTTGTTTGTTGTTTTTCTGTTTTGTTTTGGTGTTGGTTTCCTGAGACAGAGTCTCACTATGTAGTCCTGGCTGTCCTAGAACTCATTATGTAGACCAGGCTGGCCCTGAACTCACAATGATCCTCCAAAGTGCTGGGATTAAAAGCATGAACCACTATGCCCAACTGTCTTCTGCCTTGTTTTGAGGCACAGTCTCTCCTGGTGTATGTGCTGCTGTTTTGTGTACAGGTCAGAGAGCTTCAGGCCATTTCTCCTGTCTCTGCCCCCTGTCTTGCCATAGATACTTCACTACCACATCTAGCTTTCTCATAGGTTCTAGGATCGAATAAGATCATCCTTGAGACATCACCCCAATTCCTGACTTGTTCTTTTATAAAACCACTATATGAATCAAAGTTCTCTAAAAGAACAGAACTGATAGAATGAATATCTCTAAATTAAAAAGGAATTTATTAAACTGGTTAACAGGCTATGGTCCAAATAGTTCAACAATGGCTGTCTCCTGATGCAAAAATCCAGCAGTTGTTCAGTCCACGAGCCTGGGTGTTTCCGCAATCCCAATCTGGTGCTGGAGTCATGAGAAATTCCTAAAGTGCTGTTGTCTTCAGTCTGTTCTGAGAATCACAAAGATGTGGGCTCTAACACCAGCAAAGGGATGCTTCAGCAACAGGTTAGATGAACTTGACAATAAGAGTAAGAACATGCAGGCAAAAGTAAAAGCTTCCGCTGGGCAATGGTGGCACACACCTTTAATCTCAGCACTCGGGAGGGAGAGGCAGGCAGATCTCTGTGAGT
>LOJH01046921.1:1619-12273 GCA_001685095.1 Ellobius talpinus
GCTTCTGTGTTAGTATGTTTATTGATACTCTCATTGTTTGGGCATCTGTGCTATTGATATATCATGGGTATAGCTTCCCTGACATTTCTAAGAAACATAATCACACAGATTTCCCTGTGCTCCCACTCCTCTCACTCAGATTGTCTTTACACCCCCATTATCATGATCTCCAGATTTTAGATACAGGAGTTCTGATATATCATTTATCTGTCTGTCTGTCTATCATCTATCTATCCATCTATCACCTATCAATCCAGCATTTGTTATCAGTTGTTTTGTTAATATTTACCATTCTGACTGGGGTGAGATAAAATTATAAAGATGTTTTAATTTGCATTCCACTAATATCTAGAGACAATGATCATTTTGTTGTCTTCTTTTAGGGACTTTCTATTACTTTCTGAGTTCTTACATTTTCTGGTTATTAAAATTCTGTCAGATATACAGGTGACAAGGATTCTCTTTCATTCTGTGATTTCTTTAGCTGTACAGGGGCATTTTAGTTTTAAGAAGTCCCACTTGCTGGCTTTAATTCTTGAGCGAATGAAATCCTATTCTGAAAGTCCATTCCTACCCTTGTAGCCTATAGGGTACTGTCTACGTTTCTTTCTAGCACTTTTAGGTCTCACATTTAGGTCTTTGATCTAATTGGAGTTATTTATTTATTTATTACAAGGTGATAGACACTGATCTAACTCATTCTTTTGCATCTGAATATCCAGTTTGCCAGCACCATTTACTAAAGATAATTTATTTTTCCCAGGGTATTGTTTAGACAGGATACAATTTTAATTAAACTAAGATAAACTCCAAGCATCTGCCATCTTTCCATCTAAAAAATAGAAAACAGTAGAGACTAACAAGGCACAGTTTCCTCATACTTGTGACATGGTTCCACAGAGAAAACAAACAAGCAAAACTCAAACAAAACTTTAATGAAAACGTTAAACAAATGGTTTAAGCACAAAGTCACAGGTATTCATGTTTGGGTCTTCAATTTTGTTCCGTCAGTCCATTTGTCTGTTTTGGTGACACCACCATATTGTTTTCATTACTGTGGTTCTGTATTATATCATGAGATCTAGGTTGGTAATTCCTCCAGCTTTGTTCTTTTTTCTCAGAATTCTTTTGAGCTATCAGTGGTCTTTTGCTATTCTGTATGAATTTTAGAAGAGGCTTGATTTTAATTTCTATGAAGAATGAGATGGGAATTTTGACTAGGATTGCATTAAATATATTTATATCTTTGGTAAAATGGTCGCAAGCAGTCTATAAGCATATGATCTCTTTCTGTTTTCTAGTATGTTTCTCTTTTTTCCCAAAGTTTTAAGGTTTTCAATGTAAAGGTTCTTCATATTCTTGATTAGGTGTAATTCTAAAAGTTTCTTTATGGCTACTGTGAATTATAGTGTCCATATGTCACAGATACACCAGTCCCAAAGGGTTGGACATACCATTCCACAGATACTTACTCAGTCATGCTTATTGTTTTTCTATTCACAATTGCTAGAATATGAATATAACCTGATATCCTCCAACTAATGAATAAATAATCAAAATGTGGAACATGTAAACTAGAAGAGTATTCAAGTATAGAGAAAAAATAAAGTCATGATCTTAGTAGACAAATAGAAGGAGCTAAATTGATCACAGTGACTGAGGTCATCTAGACCCAGGGGACAAATGTTTCATGTTTTGTCATCTGGGGCTCTTAGCTTTAAATCTTCATATAAGAATACATCCCTGGTATAACTGCAGAAACCCAGAAAGTAAAAGAGAACAATTGCAGAGGTTTTGATTGGAGAGCAATATGGAGGGGAATCGGAGGGTACAAGTGATCTTAGGGAGAAAATAGAAAGAAATGAAATAGGGTGCTCTTTTTAGGGAAGTAGATAAAGACAAAAACAGGAAAGGATGCTAAAATAATATTAAGAATGTAATAAAAACTTATAAGGAGCCATACTATTAATTATCTAACTCAAAATACCTATAATTCATGAAAGGCAATATATATGTATGTATATATGTCAGTATATACATACACATATTTATTTTAATTGCTCCTTCAAAGAGTCAAAGACCATCTAACAAACATCCCAACAGCATGCATGAGAAATCTTGTTTTAGGTTTTGGTCAGGGTTGTCCAAGAGAACCCCAAAATATTATAGGCCAGTGCTATTGCACTTGTTTGCTCCTCAGAGGTGAAAAGTCAGTCCCCTTCGCTAAGGCTTTTTACACATCAGACAGTGGGCACAGAGGCTGCAAGGTGGAAGTAATGTGAAAGCCTTTTCCTCAATGACTAGATCTCTTGGTACCAGAAGGAACCAGGCAAGCCACTAAAGGAGAAAACAAACAAACAAACAAACAACCCCCCACCCCACCCCCAAAAAACAATAGTCCTATACAGCTATAATGCCTGTGTACAACAGTAAAGACCACCACAGCATGCTAACCACAAGGGTGCTACAATGCATGTACACCGTGGAAGTAATTAGCAGCTCTCTAATTTTATTTAAAGCTCCCTCAAGTAGAAGAAAATCATCCCTAGTAAAGAAAACATACAGAACTACGGAGGGCTAATGAAATTATTGATATTGGAGAACTTACAATGACTACTTTACTAAATCGGCATAATCCGTAACTTCATTCTGAATGTTGGTCTTTATACCCACAGACAAATGCGGTTTTTGCCCCTTCTCAAGGAAACATTTCTTTGCTACAGAGAGCTTTATAGAAAAACAGAACCAATCAAGTTACAGACTTAGGGAAAGTATGTGTAGATGATCCACCTACAATATAACTTCTGTACCTGAGCATCAACAATAATTGTGGAAGAGAGGTGGAAAAGTTCTAAGAGCCAGAGTGTCTCCTAAGAATGTCAAAAGCTTCATCCATAAAGTTTCACCAATATTACTGAATAAACATGAGTTGAACATGTACAACCCAAATGGTATCATGTTACGTCTGTGTCCTGGAGTGGTTGGATACAAAAGAGATCTAAGCTCCATTATTTTAGAAGTTGTAGCAGCATAAACTCAGAAACTGTGGAATAACCATGGTGGTTTGGCACTTGAATTACAAAAATGGATTCACCCCTCCAGAGAAATAAAACACTCATTAACTTAGTCTTTGATGGGCTGGATTAGACTCAAGGATTTACTTTGTGACTTTCAGAGAACATGGTAAGGAGGTTTTTGACAAAAGAACAACATTGTAACTTAAGAACAACTATGCAGCTAAGTCTTTCTTTGCTGTATTTCCTTTGGTCTTTTGCACTGAAGTAAAGGATATTCCCCTAACCCGAAGCTACTATCCTTGGTGACAATTAACGGGGTTAGTTTGAGTATTGGATGCCAGAACATTACACATTTGGGTAGAGATTTTCCTTTGGGACTCAACTCCTTTCATTGGAGGAAAATGAATCCAAGATTTTTGCTCACTTAGATGCTGGGGCTGTAAGCTCTCTAAGGCCTAAGCTTTGAAATCTTTGAATTCTCAGTGTCAATTTCTTAGCATGGTATGGTGCAGAGGGTAATGGTACAGGTGTTGCATGGGAGCTAGGTTCAAGCAGAAAATGGAAGGACACAGCACCGATTAGGATGAAGATGATGGAGTTCTAGCAAGCTTGTCCTCAGGGAACAGGAAAGTTCAACACCTTAGCTGGAGACTGGCATGTTTGCATGGGACAATGTTGACAAAACCTTGGAAATAAAGATGTGAAGTTGCTACTGACTCCATGAGCAGGATGTACTTCACAGTTTGTTCTCAAGATGGTAAAAACAACTTAGTAGCATGGACCATGGATGAGGGTTTCAATGAGGCTTTCTCTGTAGGCTTGTAGAGCCATGTCAACTTCAGGTAGCTTCTTAAACTGTGTTTAAAGACTTGAAGATTTCAGAGGCATCTAGTCTCAACAACTTCAGGCATCTACAGTAGTGATGGATGCCACAGATGGCATATAGTTTATCATCTTCCTACAGCAGTCCTTCTTGGTTTTCAGCTGATCCCAGTTTTGGGGGAATGGAGTAATAGAGACAAGGTATTTTGTTCCCATCTGCATTTGGCTATGCTATTTCTGTGTTCCATAGGGTACTAGCCCCTCCCTTGCTCCCCCCTAGCACTCTACTTTAGTGAGTCTGCTTAAGACATAGTTATGTATTTACACTTTTATGCTTTAGTTTCACAGAGATGAGTTTTTGGAGATGAGTATCTTGCTAAAGTTCCCATAAATTCCCTATTACTGCAGATGAACTTACTATAGAAAAATTTGTTGTAAGAATTCATCCAATAAATAGCTTTTGGGGTACTTGTCCTTTGAGCATGGTCTGAGGTGCTACATGTGGACTGATAAGCACAAAGAAGTGTGCTCATTCTCTTGGGAGCCCGAGCAGAAGTCAGCTTGTGCTGTTTTCCCATCTTCTTGGGGCAGAGCAGCAGGACGTGGCTGTGTCTTCATCATGTAGATGCCTGTTAATTATGCTGGTTTCATTCAGAGAGTGAGGTTTGATTTTTTTTACTTGCAAGTTAAAATTGTTGCTTCTCAAGTGGATCATAATAGGAGGACATATGAGCTCTTAAGATTGATATATGAATAAAATTAAGCAATTAATTACTATATAATCACTGTCAAGTCAACATTCTTGTTCTGGGACAAATGACAAGATAATAAACATTAGTTTTGATATTCATTATTTTAATTAATGAGATTCATAAACCATTTTGTTTGCCTTTATTTGACAAGGTCACTTGTATTGTTGTCAAATGAAATGCAAATATATAGCAAATATATAACAATGATGGAAGAATATTGACACTCAGATTGTCAGTCACACAAGTACATTTATCCATTTAATATAAACCATAAAGGTCTTTTATTTATAGGATCCTAAATAAACTATTAAATACTGCTTTGGCACTGAGCTATCAGTGAGTGAAGACTGTCAGTTCTCAATGTTCACATTGTATCTGCCTATTGCTGAATTTGTATTTATATATATTTTTGAATTATATTTTCTGTGATGATATGAATACAAGCAACTTTCACAGACTTAATATGTCATGATGAGATTGGAAGTGTTCAACACTATCTGAATAATTTGAGATTGAACCGAAAGAAACATAACCTGTTTCTTTGTGTTAATACAGGAGAGTACGTGCAGATTTTGCCTACCTTCATCATAATGAGCAATTGTTTCTAAGTTAGTTTACCAAAAGTGACTTCCACTTATTTTCTTCAGGACTTGCCTATTTTTGTATAATTATGTCTTTTACTTGATGTCCTATACATGACAAGCTAAAACAAGGATTCAACAGTAGATGGGTATATATAGGAATGCCTACCTACAGCACTGCCAGTGGGAGCATGGAACTGCAGACAATAAAGGAATGTTGTTAGGTATTATCCAAGAAATGATGCAGAGAGAGATCTGGATGATTGCTCTGCCCTCGTGTTTTTAGTCAGAACTCCATAATACAAAGGAAAACTCCACCTAGTCATCAGAAGGAACAATACTAGCTCATTTTCTGTTGGGAAATATTTAGTTTCTCTCTTTCTCAGATAGTTCCTATCTGCAAGGGTTAAATCAAGAGACAGACCCCGAAGACTTGTGACGTGACATTTGTATAAGTCCAGTGTGGTTTGTAGCGAGGAAGAAGAAGGCTGCCGAGTGACTCTGACAGCATTAACAGGGTGGATACCATAAGGAAATTGAGTTATATGAATGCTTCTAAAGGAACTTGGCAATGTTTCTTATACTCATCTAGGTGTTTCTATACTGATAATCTGTGCTTTCCAAAGAAGAGAAATTACTTAATAAAGAAACTGAAAAGATTTGGTGCTTGTAAATCAGTTTATGTAAGGACACATATTCATCAAACAATGACACCAGTCTTAGCGTCTAAACTAGGCTGTTTTGAGATTTCTTCTGTCATCGGAATTAATCCACAATTCTACACTTTAGCCTCAGGGTGACTCTTTGGACAAAGGCAAAAGGCAGCCACATTCTTCACCAAAGTTTCTCAAGAACAATCTCTGGGCAACATACTAAAATTCTTCTCCTCTGAAACCTCTTGATCCAGACCCCACAATTCAAGTGACCCTTAGCACCATTGTCTTTCATGTTCCTTTAAGTAGGTGCTTAAAACATTCCACTGCATTCTAACCAGAGTAACAGAGCCCATATTACTCCCAGTTTTTCCCTGTTAGTGTAATATTGACTATAGGTTTGTTATATGTAGCCTTTATCATATTGACTATATTTCATTTATTCCTAAGATCTTCACAGATTTTATCATAAACCACTGTTTACATTTTTCTTGGGCCTTTTCTGATCTGTTGTGATAATCACAAAACTTTCTCCTATAGTCCATTTACCCATTGTTCTATGCTTAATTATTTGCATATTACCTTCCTTGCATACGTGAAATAAAGCCAATTTTGTATTGTTGCATCATTTTTATAATATGTCCTCATAGTCAAGAATTGCAAGAATTGTATTGATTTTTTTCTATATTTTTATGGAAATACAGATTTTCTATTAAGAAAATATTCTAATTCCATTCTGACTAAAGACCCTTTCATTTCCTCTGCTCTTGATTCTTTTTTTAGTATACTCCAATTAAAGAGAGAATTCTCATCAGAAGAATCTCAAATGGCCTAAAAACATTTAAGGAATTGCTCAACATCCTTAATTATCAGGGAAATGCAAATCAAAACAACTCTGACATACCATCTTAACCTGTCAGAATGGCTAAGATCAAAAATACTGGGATAGCTTATGTTGGAGAGGCTGTGGGGTCAGAGGAACACTCCTTCACTGCTGGTGGGAGTGTAAACTTGTATAGCCACTTTGGAAATCAGTATGGCATTGTCTCAGAAAATTGGACATCAATCTACCTCAAGACCCAGAGATACCACTTTGGGGAATATACCCAAAGGATACTCACTTGTGCATCAAGGACACTTCCTCAACAATGTTCATAGCAGAATTGTTCATAATAGCTGGAAGCTGGAAACAACCTCGATGCTCCTCAACTGAAAAATGGAGAAAGCAAATGTCGTACATTTGCACTATGGAGTATTACTCAACCATAGAAAACAATGCCATTATGAAATTTGCAGACAAATGGATGGAAATAGAAAAAAATCATCCTGAGAGAAATAACCCAGACTCAGAAAGACAAACACAATATGTACATACTCATAAGTGGATATTAGACATAAAGCAAAGGAAAGCCAGACTACAATTCACAGCTCCAGAGAAGATAGGTAATAAGGACCCTAAGAGGGAGACATGTATCACCCTGGGAAGGGTAATTAGAAGAGACCTCCTGGGTAAACTGGGGGTGAGGGAGGGTGGTAAAAGGGGAGGGAACGGTGGAGGAGAACATGAAGGAATGGGATGGTCCTGAGGGTGGATGAATAGAGTGGGAGAGCAATGAAAGAGAGACCTTGACAGACACAGCCACTATGGGGTTAAGGAGAAACTTGGTGCTATGGAAATTCCCAAGAAACCACAGAATGACCCCAGTTAATACTCTTAGCAATAGTGGAGAGGGTGAATAAACCAGCCTTCCCTGGCAATCAGATTGGTAAATATCCCAACTATCATCATAGAACCTTCATCCAACAACAGATGCAGAGATCCCCAACCAAGCACCATGTTGAGCTCCTGGAATCCAGTCGAAGAGAGGGAGGAGGGAATATAAGAGCAATGGAGGTCAAGACCACAATGGAGAAATCTGCAGAGACAGCTGAACCAAGCACGTTGAAGCTCATCAACTCTAAACCAACAACTGTGGAGCCTCCATGGGACCGAACTAGGCCCTCCATATGTGAGAGACACTGCTGAAGCTTGGACTGTCTGAGAGGTCCCTGGCAGTAGGAGCAGGATCTATCCCTGGTGCATGAGCTAGCTTGTTGGAGCTCATTCGCTATGGCAGGATGGTATGCCCAACCTTAATGCTGAGGGGTGGAGCTTGGTTCTGCCCCAACTTAATATGCCAGACTCTGTTGACTCCCCATTGGAGCCCTTGCCGGTTGGGAGGGGTGGATGGGAGGTGAGCTGGGGGATAGGTGACAGGGGGCAAGAGGAGGGGTGGGAGGGAGAACTGTAGTTGGAATGTAAAATAAAATTGAAAAAAAAACTTAAAAACGTATTTCCTAAAGTTACAGTTGTCCAAACATTATGTATTGTTTATGCTTTATATTAAATATTTAGTATCATGTTTCTAAGGCTTAAAAACCTGTTTTGTACTTGATTACTTTTCTTTTGTGAATGAGTCCCTTACCTCTTTTGTCATTTGTCAGATATTGACTGCCCTCTTGTTACCATTGATGTCATAGAAGATTTCTCTCTGTGAATTCATTTCTCCATCACAGAAGAACAAATAATTCTTCTGACACTTAAAGCAGAAACAGGTACCTTACAGAGTGGCATCAATACATGTGTACATACCAACTTGAACATTCTCAGGACAGCTGCAACAGGTCAGGAATATTATAGTTGGAGTATGCTAAATTTGACTCTGGTAGGCTACCCTGCAAAGACTCTGTAAAACCAGAGACCTGCTCAATTAAAATTTCAGCAATCAACTGGATTATTTAGTTCAAAGTAAATTATTTGAATAACAAGATATCCCAAGTCAAGGAACAAGGAATATGAGTCAATGAAGCTGGCCATAAATTTTTCTTCTTACAGAAATAAGTTCAAAATATAACGTAGTAGTTGGTACTCAGTGACGTATATAAAGCATCTTCTGGAGGACTGCCCCATGGCACCTTAGTAGGAAAACTTTGAAAAAAATTGCTAAATGTTTTCATTTTTCTAATAAAACAAACACAAACAACCAGAGATCTATAGTTTTATGTTAGATAGCAATTACATTGAAACTAATCTTATAAATTAGTAACACATTGGAAATAAATGTCATTGTGTTGTGTAGAATGAGGAAAATCATATATGGTTTATTTCTGAACAGCAGTCAATATATTTATGTTGAGCACTGAGTACTGATAGTTGAGACATGCTGATTTCCTCTGTCAAGCCTTCGTTGACTTCCACTGTTCATATTACATTCCTTTGGCTTGTTTGTCCAATTTGATTGCTTCTAGTTAATTTGATATGGTTTACCTCATAATGTTGAGGTGATTCATGGCACACTGAACTGCACATGTTTAATACTGTGATTTGATACTTTAAAAAGGTTTGTTTAATTTGTCTTTTTCTATGTGTGTGTGCTTGTGTTTGTGTGTGCATGTGTGTGCTCATGTGCATTCCTAAAGTGGTGTATGTATATATGTGGGTAGAGGTGCCCACAGAAGGTATTCAATTTAAAAACGTTAATTCAATTTTAAAATACTGGATAACTTTCCTTGTTCTTTTCCTTTGACTATGATTTTTTTCATCTTTTAATATTTATTTATTTATTTTATTCCTTTAAAAAGAAAACAAACTATTTTTTTTCATTTTACATACCAATCAGAGTTCCCTTTCCTTCTACCTACCTCCCCAGCCCCCCATCCACTCCACAGGAGGGTAGGACACATTCTTTGCTTTGGGAAAGGTGCAAGGCCCTCCCTACTATATCTAGGCTGAGCAAGATATCCATCCAAAGAGAATAGGTTCCCCAAAAGCCAGTACAAGCAGTAGGGATAAATCCTGGTGCCAATTCCGGGGCCCCTCAGTCTTCCCCAGCCGTACAACTGTCACCCATATTCAGAGGGTCTAGTTTGAACCTATGCTCATTCCCTTCCTTGCTGGCAGGAGTTGGTGAGCTCCCATTAGCTCAGGTAAACTATTTCAGTGGGTGTAACCATGATGGTCTTGACCTTGTTGCTCACCTCAGGACCCAGTAATACCATTCTTGGGCAGATACCCAAAAGATGCTCAATTATACTACAAGGACATTTGTTTAGCTTTGTTTACAGTGGCATTATTTGTAATAGCCAGAACATGGAAACAACCTAGATGCCCCTCAACCGAAAAATGGATAAAGAAAGTGTGGCACATCTACACATTAGAGTACTACTCAGTGGCAAAAAACTATAACAACTTGAAATTTGCATGCAAATGGATGGAACTAGAACAAAACCATCCTGAGTGAGGAACCCAGGCCCAGAAATATAAACAGGGTATGTACTCACTCATAAGTGGATACTAGCTGTAAAGCAAAAAAAATATTGAGCCTATAGTTCATGATCCTAGAGAAGCTAAGTAATAAGGTCAACCATAAGAAAAACATACATAGGTCTACCTGGAAAGTCGAAGTAGACAAGGTCGCCTGACAAAATTGGGAGCATGGGCATGGGGGGAGTAGGGATGGTGAGAGGGTAAGAAGAGGGAAAAAAGGGAGGGGGAAGAGAACTTGAGGGAACAGGATAGTTGAGATGGAGAAAGAACAGAGCTGAGAGCAAGGAAATAGATATTTTGATTGAGGGAGCCATTGTGGAGCATGAACCTGGCAACTAGAGAAATTTTCAGAAATCCACAAGGATGACCCCAACTAAGACCCTAAGTAATAGAGGAAAGGGTGCCAAACTGGCCTTGCCCTGTAGGCAGACTGATGAATATTTTAAATATCACCATAGAACCTTCATTAAACAACTGATGGAAACAGAGGCAGAGACCCACATCAGAGCACTGGACTGAGCTC
>LOJH01046922.1:6154-16697 GCA_001685095.1 Ellobius talpinus
TTTTGCCTCCTTGCCCTCCCACATTTCCATTGTAGAGGCAGTACAAGGCTCTTTCCAGATACGCCCAGCCAGTCTGGGGCTTCCAAGCATTCAAAATGATGAGGCAAAAATCTTTCCTTTATAAATTTTCCAATCTCAGATATTTTATTACAGCCACGGAAAACAGACATTCGGTCAGCCTGCTTGCTTCATGTTTTTCAGACTTGACCTTGAATGTGCTGCCTGATAGGGGTCTCACCTAATGTGAGGGGAAGGTCCCCAAAATGATCAGGTGCTCTACTCTAACAGGTCACTGCTTTCGTTAGTATCTGTATTCCCTGCTTTGTTCCCAGAGTCAGGCTCATGGCCACACACACATAAGTCTGTGGAATGATTTATGCTCCTGTCTCTCATGGAGTCTGCAGCAAGTGGGTCAAGCCGCAGGCAGCACAGGTGGCAGGCTGAGGCCACAATGAAATAGGTCTTTGGCCTACTTCGAAGTAGGGCATAGTAGGAAGTAGAAGGGCTCCATGGCGTCTGCTCTCTCCTGTCAGACCCATGGGGACATTGGGCTCCCTATGAAGGAGCAGAAGTCAGGGGTACAGCAGGAAGTGCATCCAGGGCTCTATCTTTTGTCTTACAGATGGAAAGGTTAGGCCAGCCAATTCTGCATTGCCCAGGGTCCCAGCCTCCTGGTCCACCCTGCTCCCAGGCCTGCCAGTGAATTCCCAGCCTACTTCTCTCAGGGATGCCCATCCCTCCAGGTGCCATACTTCCCACCCTTTGGAACTGTGCATGGGAATCTTGCCTTTTGGACTTGACCGTGCCCCGTACCTTGCCACTGTACCCAGCTACCTTAACCTCACTGCTCCTGCCAGCCCTGCCTCCATTCCAACCCATTCCTTACAGTGTGGCTTCTGATCTACCTGCCACTCTCCCACCACCACCTCCACCCAGGACCAGATATGCTCCTAGAATGCCAAATGCTCAGGAGCCCAACACCAAGCATCGGGTTTGCAGCTCTATAGTCAATCCTGCTGATGGAGAAAAATTATGAGGAGGTGGCCTGGTCAGGGACCCTTGCAGGTCTGAGCATACTGAAGACGGGCCACTGAGAGGGGGCTAGGAATGTCACATTGGAAGAGAAGGGAACACATCACTCCCTGCAATCAGAGTCCAGCCTGATCAAGGCCTCATTCCCCAGATCAGCCCAGTGAGCACACACTCCATCAACACCAGGGCTTGTGGCAGACATTCTGGCTGATACCCCTGGACAGGTGACCGAAGAGGACGGAGCCAGTATGGAGAACGCAGGGAAGAAGAACATTAGTTGCCACCTCACAGACTTGATAGCCTACAGTTGGGCCCAGCAGAGGGCACGATGACCAGGACTCAGTCACAGACAGAGCTGACTGACAGCTAGGGTGGGGCAGATGCCACCTGACTAGCAAGAGAGGGGAACACCAC
The DNA here is from genome assembly GCA_001685095.1 of Ellobius talpinus. Taxonomy (NCBI): domain Eukaryota; kingdom Metazoa; phylum Chordata; class Mammalia; order Rodentia; family Cricetidae; genus Ellobius; species Ellobius talpinus. The sequence goes on from LOJH01046922.1 coordinate 7,601, forward strand.
ACTACAGGGCCACAGTCCTGTGATTGGCTGTCCCAGCAGGAACTGTATCTCTCCCAAACTATGCGTCCTGTGCCCACTTGTGCCCTCTTGTGCCCACATACGCTACCAGAACCAGAAAATGCAAGCCCCTATCCCACCATCACCACAGGGAAAGACTCTGAAGTAGGCCTTACCATTGTCCAGGTGGTTGGCCTTAATGATCTTCTCTGAGTAGTCAGAAATACTGGAACATTCGATCTAGAAAGTACACAGAACAAAAGAGACAGGGATTTAAAAAGCACAGCAACCTGCTAAATTCTGGACCTTCAAAGTTCCAGAAGGCCCATGTGTTGGAGGCTGGGAACAGTCCCAGCACGTGGTTCTGTGAGGAAGCAAAGGGGCCAAGTAAGAGGAAGTTAGGTCATTGGAGACGTGCCTTTGAGAGGGGTATGGAGACCTCAGTTCCTCCTCTTCTTCCTCTCTTTGCTTTCTGGCCTCCACAAGGGAAGTAAGTGGCTTTGTTTTTCCAATGGTAAGCTGCCTCACTGAAGGCCAGGAGCAACACAGCCAATGACCATGTACTAAGACCTCTGAAGCTGAGTCAAAATTAACCTCTCTAGAACTAGAACCAACTGAACAGATGGAGAAGCTGAGGTTCAGAGAGTTTCAAAGTCTTAGCCACAGCCACGCATTAAATTCGTGGTAGCTAGAGAACTGAGATCTCATCCTCTCATTGGGTGGCTAAGCGGCATTTTACTAAATTGACCACTTTACCTGGAGATCAAACCTCCAGTGTGGAGACCCTGTTTCTGTTCTGGAGCTTAAAGAGTAGCTGACTAATCTCACCATCCTGCTGGAGAGGGAAGTGGAAAGGCAGAACGGACTGAGCTCTTCTGGGGGAAAAGAAGGCAGAGCTAGGTCAGAGTCACCATGAGTGTCCCTCTTCGTCTCGTCACTAAATCCTGCAGGGTAAAGTGGACACGTTCTTGAACAGGAGGCTCAGGACAGCTCTCAGGACTGGTCTTCAGAGTCCCTTCTACTGAGGTACACACACACAAAGCCAACTCTGAACCCTTGAGCTGATTTGGATAAATGTTTTCTGAAGGCCCTCGTGTTGACATCTCAGTCCTCAGCCTGCTGGTGTTAGTAGCCTGGTGAAACCTTTAAGAGTGGGAGCTTGGTGGGAGGAAGTTAGGTCATTGGATGCACATCCTTGAATGTGATATTAGGATTGCAAGCCCTTCACTTCCTTCCTTCCTTTTCCTACCAGGAAGTGAGGCCTTCCTTTACCACATGCTCTCATGGCAATGTGATGGCTCATCACAGAACCAAGCCAAGGAGCCAAGTGACCATGAAGTGGAACCTTTAAAGCTGTGAGCCAAACAGAACCTTTCATCTTTTGAAACTGATTGTCTCAGGCATTTTCTTACAGTAACTAAAGCTGGCTCACAACGGTCTTCTGTGGACTCTTCCTTTGATGGAATCTGTTGCTTGTGTATGGAAGTCTTTTCAGGATCCCCAAAATTGACCTTCAGCTGAGAGCAGGGCTTTCTGGGAAAGGTTGGAGGCCTATACGCATCCCAGGGTCTAAAAGTTTAGGATGTGCTATGGGTGCTGGGAGCTGAGAGGCATTTCTGGAGACCTCTCTGCCACTTTACCTGGCTCTCTGACATGGAGGACTTTAGAAGTCATTGCAGGAAGTCCCTGAGGGGGTTTTGGTGGCCTTGTCTACTGTCCACCTTTGGGGGCTAGAAAGGTAATAATAACTAAGGGGACAGATGCCCCTGCCTGTGCTCGGTTTTAGAAGGACCCACCCTTCCTTGGTCATCAGACCCTTGGCTTTCGGGTTCCATCCCCTGTGGACAGTGCTCATGTCCTCTCTTCCTTCTTGTCAATGTGTCACCCCACACGCATGTGGCTCCCGAGGTTAGCGTTAAAGAACACGGCAGCTCCCGACAGGTAGCTGGCTGTGTCCTGGCTGCCTCCCAGGCCTCTGGCAACAGGTTGCCGTCCCTTTCAAGGGTGATCTGAGTCCAAGCACGTCAAACACAGGGGTTACCTACTGTGGGGAGCCCGCCGGCCAGGCTGTACACCTTGGCTCCTCATCTCCCTTTCCTTCTCTTCCCTGTGCTTCTATCTTAGCACTTGCTTCTTTCTTTTTCACCTTCTACTCCATTTTCTTTCTTCTCGCTTTCCTCTAAGTCTCGTTAGCTTCTGCTTCTCGCCTCCTATCACCAGCTGCTGCGCTCCTGTCTCACTTCCTATCTTTAACCTCCACAATCTCCCTCCCTCCCAATGGAGTGGATGGGGGAAGAAGGGGAAGCCTGAAGCAGGAACAACTGAAATGAGCTCATGGGAAAGAAGCTGGCTAAACTTGGCAGGGCCAGGGATACTTACAATAGGCAGACAATGCCAAGTTACCACTGAGAGGCACCAAGCAGGAGCCCTGGCAGCAACTTAGCTGTCTCCCCCGACAACTCAGGAGCCAGAGAATGCTGTACCCCACTCGGCCCGAGCATGCCTGGCAATAATCTGGACCTCTGCCCTCGAAGGGACAGTGTTGTATCACCAGATGGCCTCAAAACCACTGAGATCTGTGGTATCGGGGGTCCATGCTGATGAGGTTTGAGAGAAGGAAGCCGGAAGCAAGGAAGGCTTGTCGCAGTGATGGTAATGGTGCTGCTCTTGATGGTGATGTTGTGCTGATGGTAATGGTGCTGATGGTGATAACAGTGAGGGTATTAGAACTGCATTGTGATTCAACTCCTCTGATCCTCTAGCAAGAGAGATGGACTGGGGCGGGGAGGTGGCTTGGTGGGGCAGTAGTTGCCTAACATGCTCAAGGCTCTGGGTTCCATCCCTAGCACAGCACAAAAATTGAAAAAGAGATAGTGGACCAGTGTGGGTCTTTGCAGAAAGGTCCAGAGAAACTCAGAGGCAAAGAACCTCTGCAGAAGCCAACACAAGGGAGGGTAGCATGCTTACCCCAAACACCTTCTTGGCCCCTGCTTTGGCAGCAAACATGGAGAGGATCCCTGTGCCACTCCCAACATCCAGCACCACTTTGTCCTTGAACACATGCTTATTATGGTACATGGAGTTCCGGTACGTGAGTGTCCTCACCTCATCCTTCAGCATTTCCTGCAGTGGAAGGGAAAGAAAGCTGTAGTCAGGGGACTCGGGCATCAAGGAGCACACCTGAGTCACGGGAGCACATCTGGGTCACAGGCAACCGAATCATCCCGGTAACACCTGGAACCGCCATGACCTCACTGGAGTTAATGAGGATTGAGGATTCTTTAGGACATGCAGGTCACATGCCTCATTCGAAACTAAGCCGGCTTTAAAGGTCTACTTGAAAGATAGCTGAGAGGTATAAGAAAAGAAGGTTGTGTCCAAACCTGCTCCAGTTTGCCTAAAACCAAAAGGAAAGATCAGAACAGCAGGCACAGCACCAAGAAGGAATCATCAGACTGTTGACCTCCCTAAGCCGGCATCAGCTCCGCCAGCTCACCTCCTCTCATCTTAGAAACTTAGTATCTTTTGTGTTTTCGCTTGTGGCAATTTTAGTTCTAGGAATCCACAACATTGGTTTTAATTGTATGTCCTATATGACTCCAGATAGAGATCACCTTTGCAGAGTGCTCACTGACTCTCTCTCTCTCTCTCTCTCTCTAGGTTAGTGTTATTAATTTAACTAGTCTGAAACCTAACTTTTGATCTACACACAGAAAACTTACAGCCACATTATGCTGAATGGGGAAACTGAAAACTTGTTCTCGAGTGATTACTTCCTTCACACCTACTCAGAATGATGCTTAAATTCTTAACTAGAGTGGAAATAACAGAGGAGAAATTTAAAAGACAGAGATGAGAAATCAAGCTGACTTCCATTTGCAGAAGTCACGGTTCTGTTATTGAAAGACACTAAACACTCTGAAAATCTTACCTCTGACAAACACTTTCAGGGTATAAAATCATCGTGCAAAAATCTGCAGCCTTTCTAGACACCAATAATAAATATGAAATGCAGAATATAATCTCATTCACAATAGCCTTACAGAATTCCGTGTGTAGGAAGGAACGTGACACCAGGAGAAAAGACATCTGCAATGAGAACTACCAAACCCCAGGAAGAAACCCAGGAAAACACCAGAAAATGAGAATATTCTCATAGGAGAACTACTATGGAAATGGCCACATTAAAGTAACCAACAAATTTAACACAAGCCCCATTAAAATTCCAATGACATTCCAAGAACCAGGAAACCCAAAACTAGTGTCCCGATGGCAGCACAGAAGATCAGAACGCAAGGTTATCTTGAGTGGAAAGGGCTTTGCTGAAGGGATCACACGCTGATCTCAAGTTACTAGAGAAGAGCCTCAGCAAAAGCAGCACGGGCTGGTACAAAAGCCAACACAGAGACCAAAGGAATAGACTAGAGATCCCAGAAATCCATGAAGAGCAACAAAGTGAGGAAAGGTATCTGTTGGCGAGAAGACAGCTTCTCAGCAAACAGTGCTAGGAAAACTGGATATCCGCATGCAGATGAAGGTAACTGATCCCTACCTCTCACCCTGTACAAAATCTAACTAAAGGGGATCCATGATCTTCATGGGCAAGACCTGAGCTTAGAAAAGCACACTTGATGAATAGACATGGACTAGGACTTTCTCAACAGGGGCTCGATAACTCAGGAACAGTAATAAAAAGTTGACAAATGTAATTGTGTGAAATGAGAAGGCTTCTCCCAGCCAAGGAAGCAGTAGAGTGGAAGGAAACTTTTGCCAGCTATACATCTGGCAGGATATTAATATTCAGAATCTATAAATAGCTACAGAAACCAAGAGAACAAATAATCCAATCAATAAATGGGCAAATGAGCTGAACAGATACTTCTCAAAGAAGAAAGACAAAATGTCCAATGAATTCAAGGCCAAAAAAAATGAACGTCCTCAGTCATCGGGGAAATGCAAAATTATGTTCAGAGTCTCTCACCCCAGTCAGCATGGCTATTGTCAAGAAAACAAACAAACAACAACAAACACACTGGCGAAGGTGAAGAGACCCCATTGGTGGGGTGGAAGGCAGTGTTTGTCACCAGTCATTGGTACGGAGAGTCCTCCAAACCCTGCAAGTAAAACTGCCAGATGATCCTGCCACCCACTCCTGACCATGTACCTACACAATGGGGCCGTACTCACGCACAAACGAGAAGAAAGCACACCACATGAGCAAAACTGGAAAAACCCCGAGATCATCACGCTAAGCGCAATAAACAGATTCAGAAGGCAGTAATTATGTTCTTTCATGTGTAGAATCCTGTTCTTTATAAAGATGGAGGTGAAAAAAAAGGGGTGGTTTGGGATCGAGGAGGGCACTAAAAGATGATCAGGGTAAATGAGATTAAAATGAGCAATATTCAGCATGAAACTGTCACAGTGAAATCAGTTACTTTATACAGTTAATGTGTACCGCTAAATTCAAAACTTTCAGCTTTGATGGTTTTCTTTACCAATTGATTTCTCTTTAGTTGACCTGCTCCCATCTGTATCATTTCCTTTCTTTGACTTGAGTTTTATGTGTTCTTATCTCTCTAGTTTTGTACGGTGAAAGTTTTGCTTTTTGGTTTTGGTGTTTGTGTTTTTACTTTTGTCCCTAATGGAAGCAGTTGAAGATTTAAATCTCCTTCTAAATCAGTGCTTCTCAACCTTCCTGACTCTGTGACCCTTTAATACAGTTCCTGCTGTCATGGTGACCCTTGCTACTTCATAACTATAATTTCGGTACTGTTAAGAATTGTAATGTAAATAGCTGATATGCAGGACAGCTGATATGCGACCCTCAAAGGGGTCATCACCCACAGGTTGAGAACCATTGTAAATACGACTTAAATTACAAATTTTGATGTGTTGGGCTCTTAGAACCGCATAGTCTGAAATGCTTTCTAATTCCACTCATGTTTTCTTCTCAGGCATGGGTTATAAGGAAGAGCAATTTGATTTCCAACCATTTGAGAATTTTCTGGATAAACTACTTTAGGTTTTTAATTTTGATTGTTCCAGTGCTGGCATTAAATCTAGGGTCTCACACAAGTTAGATTGCTACTCTAACACTGGCTTTTTCTAGTCCCTTTCCTTCCCACCCTTTATCGTGAGGCAAAATCTCACCAGCTTGTGTAGGTTGACCTGGGACTCACTGTAGCCCCGGCTGGCCTTGTACTTTTAATCCTCCTGCCTGAGCCTCCTGGATAGCCCTGATGTTAGGTGAAAGCCTCCAGGCCTGGCTCTCATTCACTTTAATGAGCACACTGTGTGGTCTCAGTCTTCCGCACTGAGGTTTGTTGAGTGAAGGTGTTGTTTGGACCCTGTGGGTCTCCAAACCCTCCAGTGTTGGTCCCAGGCCTGTGGTACTAGGGGAGGCAGTGGAACCTTTAATAGGTGGAGCCGAGTATAAGGAATGTGGATCATCAAGGGTGTGCCCAGAAGGGACAATATGGGACTTCTGTCCCTTCCTAGTTCTTCACTTCCAGGCCGCTCTGAGGCCACCATGATTCTGCCTCTTGGGGAGGTCGAAATTCTTAGACCACAAATTTGTGATCGGAACCTCTAAATCTGAGCCCAAACCAAGCTGTCCTCTTATAAACTGATTATCTTGGGCCTTTTGTCACAGTAATGGAAAGCTAATGAACCCTGCACAGGATTCACCTCAATAACTGTTTTCACAAGCGCTTGAAAAGCTTGCATCGCTGCAGCTTGGGGATGTAATACTCTGTAAGTGATCGATTAGGCCAGATTGTTTGTGGAATGCCAACTTCCTACATCCTCACTGGTTTTTAAATATATTGGTGTCCTCCATTACCAAGAAAAGACTTCGATCAGCCATTTGTCCTTGTGTCTATCTAGACCTGCTGGTCTCCACCCATACTTTCAGAGCTCTGTGCACAGGTATCATGGTAATGCAGCCCCTTAACCAGGCTGCAGGGCAGCTCCTCGAATCCTTTCTCTTGTGCTTCTAGTTACAGTGGATCAAAGAGAAGATTCTCTTGAGACCTGGAAGGTGAAAAGGAATGAAGAACTACTCTGAAGGCCAGCTTCCACCTCCCCTGCTGCCTCAGGGTTGGCAGCTTCAATGTTAAAAAGGTGCAGGTGTGGAGGGGGCGCTTGGACTGAGTTCCCGTCTGGCTTTTACTTTGAGGATGAGCAAATCCTTTCTCTTCAGGATATCCCTAGATCCCGTGCCACAAGCATGCAGGGCCCTGTCCCCAGAACAGGCGAGGGCATGCCGCACATGCTCTATAAATCAGAAGACGGAAATACAGAGCATATGACCATTGCACGTAGGTGCCGGAGCTTCAACCACTGCACCCACACCACACCTCCATGGTGGCTAAGCTCTCTGACACAGCCCATCATCAAGTGTCTGGTGCCTCCGCATCCTCATCTGTGAAATAATGCCATAATAGCACCTACTTCTAGGGCTGGTGTGATGGTTAAGCAAATGAAGAAAATTGTACAAGGGTCAGCGCTAGGCTAATGGGAGAAAGTCGGCTTCCCCAGCAAGGTACCTAGCAGACCTTATAGAAGGTGCTCAGCACACATGTGCTTCCCAGCTGACAGGCCACACCGGCAGGGACCCTCTGACCAGCAGACAGATGTTGAGATTCAAGCTGCCTCTGGGGGACCTGGAGGCTGCCCTCTCTTTTGAAGGCCCCAGGAAGCCCACAACAGCCACTCTGGGTTCTGCTGGAAGGTCATGGTCATCTTCTCCTGGCCCTGCCCTCTTGCATCCTCTCTAGGTGAAGCCATGGATGGAAAAAACATATACATCTCTTGCCTAGCCCCCTTCCTACCACCCATCTTGTCTATATTTATAGAATAATCTCGCTCTGCCCATCCACCCATACTGTGATTCAGCCCAGCTCTCAGACCGCCATTGTCTCAGTAGCCAATTGATGGCCAGGGGACCACCGTGCAGCCAGCTTACCCACTCTGGATAGCTGAGGTCCTGCCTGGAACATCCAGGTAGAGCATCCTTATGAGATTTTTAGTAATGAGCATATCCCTGTTGCTAAGTCACAAGAAGTAAGGAAGTGTCTCTCTGCACAGAGCGCCTCCATTCCACCATCCACGCTCCTATCTCCTTTCATATTCAGTGATCCTGGAGACCAGTCACAAGGGTGAAGGCCACCCATCTAGTCACACCTGTATTAAAAGACCTGTATGCTACCCTCGCTGGGTCTAGAAGTGGCTGCAGCAGCATCAGGAGGGACTGAAGATAGGTGTGCAGAAGCACTTCCCCATGAGAAGGTTGCTAAGGCAGTGGGGTAGAGGTGTTACCTGTGACTTGCAGACCCTTTAGTCTGAACTATGGCACAAATAAATTTAGGGGGGTTTTGTTGTTGTTGTTTTAAAACACCTAACTGAGGGTGTCTGGTCTGGTATTTAGTTGCTGGCTTTCTCCCAAGCAGAGTCAGGCCAGTCTTTTACCCTCACGTGTCAGTCACATGGCTGCTCCCCATCAGCAAACTAAGCAGAACCAGGCTAGGCAGCACTTGGGAGGCTGAGGCAATAGGGTTGCCACAAGTTCAAGGCCAACCTGGCTACGTAGTGAAACCCCATCTCAAAATGCATACACACACACACACACACACACACACACGCACACACACTCAAAGCCTTGACAACTGCAAGCCCCAGGTCACAGTGTGTGGGGGCGGGCAGGGATGTCAAGTCCTGAAAGAATTACAGAAACCAAAAATAGCCCAGGAAAGCTTCACTGTAGGCAGCTGTGGACCTGGGGTTGGCCCAGGAACTCAGAGGGGGCTTCCTGGGGTAAGTGTGGAGATGCAGGGAAGACTGTCCCCAGTGTGCTTGATTTCCAGTGGGTGAGCTTCAGGCAGGCCCAGCCATTTGGGGTTCTGGATATAGTTCCCAAGTGTGCTGGTTTGAATGAGGATGGCCCCATCAGTTCATGCATTTAAAAGTTTGATTCCCAATTGGTAGAATGCTTAGGAAAGTGTAGGAGAAAAATTGTCATGGGGGTGGACTTTGAGGCTCCAAAAGCTCATGCCAGGTTCAGTCTCATTCATTCTCTCTCTCTCTCTCTCTCTCTCTC
>LOJH01046924.1:0-12844 GCA_001685095.1 Ellobius talpinus
TGCGGTGCCCCATCATACTACAGAGGCATTTGTTCAACTATGTTCATAGCAGCATTGTTTGTGGTAGCCAGAACCTGGAAGGAACTCAGCTTTTTTTTTAAAAAAAAATGACTTGCTCTGGCTTTAATTGGTATATGACACTAATTAATGCCAAGATTGTTTCTGGCTTTCTCTATTATGCCTCAAGTACAGTGGATGGTGCCAAGTGTCCTACCAGTAGCTGTGTGATTGGTGAAGAGAACAAACTTCCCTAAATAGAGAGGACCGCTCTTTAGCCAATGCTTTATGAGTAGCTGCACTCGCCTCCTCGAATCTTCATACAAATATCATGATTTTGTTTCCCTATGCTTCCAGCTCAAGGTGTGGTTAAATATAGGAAGGGATAGTATCAGGGGCTTGAAGCAACTCCCCAAACCACACCCACAATCAGGAAACAGAGAGACACTAATGAATGTGCTCAGATACCTTTCTCCTTTTTCTTAAGCTCTGGACCCAGCAGCCCATAGGATGGTGCTATTCTCTGTGGGTGAGTATCTCATCTCAAATTAACATAATCAAAATAACTCTCACTGGTTTGCCCTGGAAGCCCACCTCTCAAGAGGTTCTAGGCTCAGTCAAGGGCCATCACAAACCATCAGATTTGATTACTACATTTGGGTGTTAAGAGTCATGTGGTTTATTCTAATATGTATGTATAAGCATAAGAGTGGCTGCAATTGTTCTCTTAAGTGACTAAGATTCAGATAAACTATTTTCTATTGTCAGGACCCACGCTTATTTTTGTTTTAAAATATATACATATATGACTATTGCTAGTTGTCGCTGTTGTGACAAAATACTTGATTCAGGCATCTAAGGATGAGAGGAGATTTTCTAGACTTACAGTTCCAGAAGATAGAATCCATCTTGGCAGAGAATGACAGAAGACTCAAAAGGTGACTTGACTGGTCACATTGTATCCATAAGCTGGAATCCTAGCTGGCTTTCTCCTTTTTACTCAGTCTAGGAAACCACACCTACATTTAGGCTGGTTCTTCCTACCTTAGTTAAATGAAGCTGAACAATCCTTCAAAGGCATGCTCAAGGATTTATTTCTGTGGTCATTGGTCAAGCTGATTCTATCAGGTTGATAATCAAGATTAAGCAATAACTTATTGATTTAGAAATACAAGTATTAGCATAAACAATGTGTTTCAGCTAGCCTATCCTAATGAAGATATGGAGAGTTACAATATTCATTATTTCCATTTTTACAAATATTTCTTATGAGAAAAAGTAGCTATAAATTCAGGTGTGTTAGTCATTTATAAAGATCCTTAATCACAAATGTGATACCCAAGAAACAACCTGAAATTCAAGTATTGAGAATTAATTAAAACAATTATGGGACACTCAGGTGATTGAAGACTATACCACCTCTGAAATAATTTTTTTTCACATAATACTGTGTTTAAACCCAAGTTGATATAGTATTTCAGTAAATAATTATATATAATTTTGTGTTATTTATAGATACATGAATTCCTTTGTATATATTTTATATGAAATACATTATTTTTTGCTAAAAATAACACTGAATTTAATATTGAATTAAAATTTGACTAAGCACATGAAGCCAGTATCTACTATGATTTCCTGAGAGATGCTCTGAAGCCCAGTATGGGTAGAACTGGTGACATATTTGAAATGGTGGAGGAGACATATGAGCTGGCTAGAAAGCCAGATGGATAATAACAAAAAAGAAACATCAATGTACACTCTCTTCTTCAACAGCAATTTTTTATCATTGTCTTTGTATATTTCTTGTTATATTTTAGACCCTTCCATTTTAATACTTCAATAATCTTAGTTAATTTAATTTATCTGCATAAAAGTTTGGAAGCTTTTCTACATTGTTCATTTAGATAATATCCCAGGACTCAGACTCATCATGCTTTCTAGGAAATCCCATGAGAAATATTACCATTTGCAAATTTCTTTATTTGTTCCTAAACTAAAGGATTCCAAGTGTCTGGAATTTTCTAGTTCTGTTCATAGTAAGTTACAAACCACCAAGTGTCTTATTATCTAACAATATCAGTTTTAAGGCATGGACAGCCTTAAATTAGTTTATTAGTTTCTATTAACATTTCAGAAAGGTTAGATAGGATTTTATATGAGAAGAAATTAATGAGCTTGTATGTCATATATGTTCTGCTTTATGTTAGGAAATTAAAAGCAACAGTGAAGTCGCACACAACAAAACCTTTTACACAATGCAACTTATTGATGATGCTGGGCTTTTAGCAACCATACGATGTCTAGTTGACACTGAAATGAATTCTCAATTTTTATTAGTTTGCATGTAGACTTATTTATCATTCATTAATTCATCATTTAATGTTTGTTTATTTATAAACTTACTTACACACACTTACAGAGATATACAGAAAACATCTTTAAAAAAGTGGGACAATGGATTTCTGGAAGATCAAGGGGAGGCATTTGGGTACCAGGTTGCATCACCTGCTGAGTTACTTTGTGATTTTCTATCTTCTTAACTGTTTCTGGAGGCTGTTGTCTTAACCTCAAATGAAGGATACTGTCTAATTGATCTCTAGAACACTTTCTTGCAAAAGAGCTTAGAATTATCTTTCCATTAGGAGCTGCCACTCCATGAGCTGGCCTAAAACCTAAATCTGTATCTACTATAGATACTGAAAAGAGAAAAGAGAGGCAGACAGTGCTGAGCACGGCTGTGATACAGAACATATTTCCAATGCAAAATGTGTTGGTAGGAAGGTCAAAGAACAGAAGGAGACTGAGAGGGAAATGAGAAATGGAGACACACATAGCTGAAAGTCTTGCTTCCTTCACCTTGAAAGGGAGCATAAGGTCTTCTTTGAAATAGTATTTATCCAACTATCTACACCTTGTGAATCCAGGACTCCATGTAAAGCAGCACACCCTAGTCTGCAGCCTTCTGTGCTGCCCCACACAGAATCTCACTTCCCACTCACAGCTGATCTCCCATCAGGCCTCTCAGTCTTCAGTAACAGCCTATGTGCCCATACTATGGTCTCAGATCAAAGAGTTTTGAATTATAGCTTTCTGCACAATCATTTGCCAAGCTTGTTAAACATCCTTAGGTGTGGACCGACCTCCCAGTCTCCAAACATTCTGCTTTGATGGGTCTGAAGCTGTGTTCTAAAGGATAAACATTTGACACTCCAAGGAAGACTAAGATAGCCAGACCTTGGCTGTACATTAAAAAATAACAGTTTCTAATTAATTTCCTGTGATTTCTTAGACCACAAAAGAAGGTTCTAAGCTTGTCATGGTGTTTGTGTGCTTTGAGTCCTTTCCTTCAGCAAAAGAAGATCCTGCTATTTTTAAACTATTCATTTTTATGGTGCAACACGCATTCCGCAGCTTTCAAAATCTGATGCATTAAATGTACGTCTATATATAATTGCACATATGCTTAAATAATGCACACCCTCCTTGAAGACTATATTAATAGGTTAGGTATATAGCATGTATCTATTTATATGAAAGTATCTATCTGTCTTCACATATGCCATGCATGAGAAACTTAATCAATAATATGATTTTATTGAGTGTATCATATAGATACTTAGAGCACTTCATTTACAGTATACACATTTATATATAAACAAATATATATTTGAAAGTTATTTATTTGGTATGTATTATGTATCATTTTCAGATTTTTAGGTTTATTATAAATGCAAGAAAGAAAAAACAAATTATGGAAAGAAAAATGAAGAAAATACATGACAATACTGTGTCAGAGTCTTTAAAGATTTGTCTCATTGATCAAGTCTATCATTGTACTAAACTTGAACAGAGCCCCTCTGTTACAGTAGAAAGTAGGTATAATAGCACGCTATTACTTTCATAGAGGATGGTCATTTTACTCTCAGAGGAGAGATAAACATGAAATTAATTTTTTTGGAGATGACATGTAGCTTTGCTTAAAATGATCTCTTTTGTTTGATTTTTAAAGGTAAGCATGCTTATGTGTGAGAAAGTATTCCAGGTGTTAGGACCCTAGCGATAAACAGGACAAAAATAATCTTTGTATTTATAAAATCACAGTATAGTCAGGAAAATAAGATATAAAGGAGTGACTAAACAAAAAAAATAACTGTTTCCAATTTTTAAGCATAGAATGGAGCCTTGGACAAAGTACTGAGGGAGAAGAGAAGAAAAACACTTCTGGGGTCTAGAAATTGTTGAGTTTGCCAAAGAATAAAGAGGTCAGAAGACATATGATGAGGAATCTGACAAAATGATGACCCCTTTCATTGTTGTGGTTGTTGTTGCTGTTGTTAATTTAGACCTAAATCCGTATAAGGTTTTTGGAAAGGCAAGAGGTCAGAGCAGTGGCCCATGTGTAAGGCTGCTGACTGCTGTGTTGAACTGAATCACACCAATGAGTGAATGGATGGACACAGTTGGCCACACAGCTATCCAAAGGGATACTAATCTACAACAACATGGGTGATGTGGGAGTCCCCTCTGTGTGCTGTGACTACCATTAATGAATAAAGAAACTGCCTTGGCCTGTTCATAGAGCAGAACTTAGGTAGGCAGGGAAAACTGGACTGAATGCTGGGAGGAAGAAGGCAGAGTTAGAGGGATGCTATGGAGCCGCTGCCAGAGTCAGACATGCCAAAATTTTGCTGGTAAGACACTGCCACGTGGTAATACATAGATTACTAGAAATGGGATAAATTAAGATGTAAGAGTTAGCCAAAAAGAAGTTAGAGCTAATGGGCCAAGCANAACTTAGGTAGGCAGGGAAAACTGGACTGAATGCTGGGAGGAAGAAGGCAGAGTTAGAGGGATGCTATGGAGCCGCTGCCAGAGTCAGACATGCCAAAATTTTGCTGGTAAGACACTGCCACGTGGTAATACATAGATTACTAGAAATGGGATAAATTAAGATGTAAGAGTTAGCCAAAAAGAAGTTAGAGCTAATGGGCCAAGCAGTGACTTAATTAATACAGTTTCTGTGTGGTTATTTTAGTTCTGGGTGCCCGGGACGAACAAGCGCCACTCCTGCAACACGTGGGCAAAGATGGATGGATATTAAAATAATTATACTCATTGAAAGAAGCTATACACAGAAGTAGGGAGATTGTGTGATTTCATTCATCTAAATTAAGAGAAAAAAGGCAATGCTTTCCATTTATATAGAGGTAATGTAGTATACAGAATGGGACATTAGGTTTATCATTCATCTCCTCACCTATTTACACAATCAATGCTGATAAACACAGCTAATTTTCCAGGTATTCTACTAGGCTCAGCCAAGTGAAAAAAAATTGATGGAATCACACTAAGCCTGGTTTAAAAATGACAGGCCCTGAAGCTAATTGTAATCCAAGGCTTAAGAGCTGAGAAAGAACAAGATGAGTAAAATGAATGGAAAGATCACTTCAGAACAGAGACTACAAGCTCGGGAGCTGTGGGAGTGCACCCAACTTGTCCCAGGAATGAAGAAATAGCCCCCAGAAGTTGGATTGCAGCACCAAGGAGCTTGTCATGAAACAAGGTTGGGCCAGGTTAAGTGTTGGGGAGGTTAAGTCTCACGTTCACTGTAATAGCAAGTCAGTTCCAAGTGGAAGAGATTTCCTCATATGAACTACATTTTGATAAATTTCTGAATTCTTTATAACATTTATTAGCAGAAAGTGGGAATAAAATGATTAAATTTCAGTTATCTGAACATGAAATCATGGCAATAGCAAAAGCAATACTGCTAGAAATGGAAAAGTGCAGACATTTAAATTTTAAAATATATTTAAACATACTATAAAGGGTTCCTGGCTGTACTGGGATAGGGAAGAAAAGATGTTCAGTGAGAAAATTCAGAATGATGCAATTTGACATTTGTGGAAGTGAAGACAACTTCATAATCAAATATATTTAGAATCATCTAAGAGGTGTACCTTTGCATAAGTTAAGTACCTATTGATGAAGACCCTGTATACTCCAGAAACAGGGCTCAGAGTCCTGAGCTGAAACTAACCAGAAAGCTTCCTTGCTGATGACTATGACTGGCTTTCATTGTACCATCAGATGACCTTCAAGATTCTAAAGGAGAGAAACAACCATCAGTCCTACCTACCTTTGACACCCATGAGCCATAACACATGCCAGCATGGAACAATAACCTCAAAGGCACAGTAGTACCACTCATGCCTTGGTGACACCCAACAGCTCTCTAATTGGACTTTAGACCTGCTCAACAAGAGAGTAATCCTGCCTTGTGCTGGAAACCTAAGCAACATCCAGAGCTAGCGAAGTCATGGCTCATAAAGAAGAACTTACAGCTGACACTTTTTTAAAGCAACCTAACCCATAACTGCGTTTTAAATATTTGTCCTTATACCATAGATGAGTGTACGACTCATCCCTCGTCGAGAAAGCTTCTCTTTGCAACAGAGACCATAACAGAAAATCACAATTAATAAAAATGCAGGATACCAAGCCTAATCCCAATGGATACATCTACAAAACATCCACATTCAAGTCTAAGGGACCACTGCAGGCACAGGGGCATAAAGATTGTAAGAATCAGATGATCCGGGAGTTTGTTGTGAGATTGTGTCTTCTAGTAGTCAGAAGCTACACCCATTGAATCTCACCAATAACATGACTGTCTAAACATGAGCAGAACAAGGATAACAACAATAGACATATTAGAGTGGACAGGAAAAAACTTACAAAGCCTCAACTCCCCCCCCCAAAGAGCCGTGAACAACTACGAAATCTTGAGAGTGGGAGAAAGTCTTTTCCAGGAAATTTGTAGGTTATTGAATAAAAATCCCCAGTACCTGCTGTGGGATGATTAATTAAGTTTTGTTGGTCAGGAAAATCTGAGAAGGTCCCCAAACAACACATACTCTTACTATTCCTTTTTGTTAACTACTTTAATGAGATGATCAGACTGTTTTTCTTTTTTTGAAGACAACACACAGTTTGGTTGTATTATATAAAGCAAGAAGGAACTGAGCTGGAAGCGCCTCCACTGTTGGCTAACATTCATTGAACTCCAAGTTCCTATGCAAGACAAAAGAGGAGAGAAAATAGCAGTAATCAGTAGTCCTATCTCATGGAAAACCTTATGAACTGCAATACTACCTTCCAGGCAAAATGTACCCATTTATACAAAAATGGTGCTGAATTTACTAAAGTAACCAACCAATTATTCACTTTGTAATTAAATCTGAAGCCTAATCCACTCACAAAAAAATCTCTACTTAGTGTATAAATACCACCCAAAAGCCATGGGTGGCTTAATTCTGTTGTTGTTCCTGCTTTTTTTCCTTTTTAGCTAAACTGAAATAATGCTAAACCACTTCTAAACATATATTTTAATACCAATAGACAACACTCCTAGCCCTAATCAGAGAAGTGTTTCTTTTCAATGAATTAAAATGAATGCAGAGACTGAACAAGGTGTTAAGAATACGTAACAGTGGAGTGCTTATACCTAAATAAGACATTTATAATAGCTGCTCTGAGGCTTCTGGAACATTGTAGTAGTGCTGCAGAAAGATTGTAAGAGACAGAAGATAGAGGCAAGGACTGAGGAATGCTATCTTCTGAGCAATTCATAGCCATTGCAATCACTAACTCACAAAAATTACAGATGAACTGCAAGGCATTGACACAAGAAGGGTTCATGAACAGCTTAGAAGCAATGGCAAATGATGGAGCAAGTTGATCCTGGCCTTTGCAATGGAAAATCTTTACTATGGACAGAATCAGAGAAAGACTTCAGAATTGTTGCCTTTAGTGGTGTGCCTATTAGTGACTCCACCAAGCTACATCGGACAGTCCCAGTCCAGTATCACCACAAATAGCCGCAGTTAGCCTACATAACAAAGCAAAAATGAATCTAAGGAATTAAGGAGTGTGGGAGTTGACATGGGTGGAAAGAAGGTAAAAGAATGTGGGAAGAGCACAACTAGAATGCATTGTACTCATTCATGTATGGGATGTCAAAGCACTAACAAAAATTAAGATGAACACAAATCAGGGAGTTACATTGGGAGGCTCCAGTTCTTGCTCTGGAGTTATTGGCCATTAACTGTTGCTGAAGGAGAGGGGATAATTTTCTCCTGTCTTGCAGCTACTGGCTAGTTGTGTATGCTCCAAGTAAATAGCCCCCTACCTATGCTCATGTGGGCAACTGTAATTAACTTCAGTGGGTCATAAAAAGAAAGACATGAATGAAAGAAGAGAGTTTGCTGTGAAGACAGGGTTCAGTGGGAGTGGGGGAGGAAGGATATTACAGGGTGAGCACAATGAAAATACATTATACACATATGTGCAAAATTGTCAACAAAAATATTAAGAGTACTAATGGAAACACTAAGGGAACATTTAAATATACATGTTTAGAGTTTGCTCCCAAGATACAAATTTAGAGTTTCAGTCACAACACAATTATACAGAGAATGCAGAAAGGGATAAAAATGAGGATTCATTCTAAAAGTTTGAAAACCCGAGTAGATCAAGCACAAGAGAAAACCAAATAAGTAGTGCAAAATGCATTGTTCTATAAACTGGAGAGACAAACAGCAAACAACAAACTGACATCAGGACAATGGATGATGAGTAGAGCAATTTAGAGATGCAGTAAGAGGTGAAGTGTGTTGAATATGCAGTGAGAGGAGAAATTTTCTTTGTGTTTGGCAGAATAGAATCTAGTGTAGATGCTATTGATAAGTTTCTCTTTCCTCTTTTTGTTAAACATAATTTTTATGGAGATTCTTTGGGAATTTTACATCATGCACCCCAATATTACTCATTTCCCAGTCCCTCCATATCTGCCTTCCACCACTGTGACTTCCTCTCCAAGAGAAAATAAAAAATAAAAAAAAAATAATGCCAAATTTGTACCACTCCGCTGCTCTGACTTTCCCACCTCTCCATCATTTATTTGTACATCGTAGTTGCACTGGAAGCTGCAGCATGTCATGCAATCTACCCTTTTGTCCAAACAGCTTTACTTGCAAATGTCTATCGCAATAAGTCCTTGGTCTGGTTCAAGGCCTCTGGCTTCTGTTACACCATCAATACTGGACCCTCACCAAGCCTCTTCTTGGATATTCTGCTGGTATCCTGTGTCAAGGAGATCTTGCAGCTCTGGTTCCACAAGACCTGCTGCTTCACGTGCTCCAGGAGCTCATAGGTGGAATAGATATTGAGATGGGCCAACTCAAGGCCCTGGATCTGGGCCTGGGTGGTTGCTAAGTTGGTCAGCCCATTTCACTGTAAGGCCTTTTCTTCCCACCAATGTGTGGGGAGGAGGCGAAGTGTCCAGATCCCCTGTGCCCACACTACTGTCTATGCTAGTGCATGATGGAAGGTGAGGGCCTGGACCAGCTCAGCATGGAGCTCTGACAACAATATGGCTTCTTCAGGTGGCAGACAATACCACTAGCATCTCTATGGCATTTGATGGTAACATGGGCCATGGACATCAACGCAGACTCAGGCCACAGTAGGACCATAGACCTAGACATGGCCCATGGCCCTTGTAGCAGTCCAGCCCTGGACAGCCTCAAGTGACAGATAAGTTTGCCGTCCTCCCACCCCAAGCAACAAGCTCCCAGACATCAGCATGGCCTCAGTGGTAGCCCAGACCATTGACATACAAATGGACCTTGGTGGCAATATGGGCCATGTAGGGCATCAACACAGATCCTAGCTGTGATAAGGTCACAGAGGCAGACATAACCCTCAGCAGCAACCCCATCTTCTAGATCAGCTCATGTCTTGAGGTGGCAGTGCAGGCTCCTCATTTGTGTGGCCTTTTGCTCACTGTAGCACACACACAAAAAAGAAACCAAAAAACCACCCAGAGACAGATATTGGGGTACAACCTGATGACCAGTAGCCAGCTACTGGCTCTTACCTCTACTTCAGACCAAAATGCCAATCCTGCCTCCATGAGTCCTCAATATGAGACTGAGCTGAGACCTGTCTCCTCCCATTTTATATTCCTCTCTAGTGCTGGGATTAAAAGCATGCACCACTACCACTCAACTTCTATGGAAAACTAGTGTGGCTACTGTGATTAAAGCTGTGTGCCACCACTGTCTGATCTGCATGACTGTTTTACTCTCTGATCTTCAGGATAGCTTTATTTATTAAAATACAAATGGAATACCGCTAAAGCTCACCACGGTCATGTATCAGCCTCCCTCCAAAGCTCATGAACCACTCTACTTCTCTTTCTCATCGTTCCACCCTGTTCTCTATTTTTCCCATCTCTCCATCACATGTTTATTTGTCATTGTGGTGCCCATTGTTCCTAGTGTCTTCTGGTCACCGCAGGTCGATATTTTTCAATAGAGCCATGACACCAGGAGGACATCTGAAGAAAACATATATCATGGACAACTCTTTAAAATATCTAAATGATAGATCTTTGATATGGTCCCTTCAGTTCCAACAAATAAACAAAGTGTCAGAAACATAAGACAGTGGTGTGTGTTTACATAAAACTCACTTTGCACTTGCAGTTCATACGGGGTTGCTGGTTCCAAATCATATAAATCTTTCTGGAGAAGATACTGGAGTAGAAGTGGCCATGGAGGCTCTTCCTTCTGTTGAAACAGCTGGGGGTGTCACTGTGTGTAGAAAATCATGATATCACTGAAATATGGGTTCCTGAGAAATTTTCACCAATTTTATTGACAACTAGAAAATTGCATAGAACCATGTAAACTTGGTAAAGGTGACTGAGAAATGGTACTAATAGACGCTGGGCAGTAATTTTTATCTACTAAAAATATAGAAAATAATAGTTTTTTAATGTTTCACAACTATCTAAAGTAAACCAAAGTTGTATGCATTCATGCAATTATCAAACTTATATCTGTATAAAATTATTGTTGAATTGATTTATGTAACTTTTGCTTTTGTTATGGGGACATTGAAAGTAAACTGAGGATCAGTGTAATCTTGATAAGCCTCCACTGAAGGTTGTCAAACACAGCAGGAAGAATTGGAGGATCATATAGCTATTTATTCTTTTTAAATGAAATCTCACGTTGAGGAAGAAATTTCAAAAAATTTTTGGTGGAGCATTAATTTTATGAGGGTAGTAGCAGATGTTAAATGATAAATCAATCACACAACAAAATTCACAGGAACATACAAGGCAATCATACATGCTTGATCTACACAAGTCCAAAGCAGACAAAAATTCCAGATGTAGAGGGGAGGTGGGCACAGAAACCTGCCATAGCTAAAGAGTTATTGGCAACTGGTAACTTTTTGGAGAAGGTGCATCTGTTTTCTTTAAGGGTTTATCCCTTAAAATTAAAATTAAAATTGACCACACTCTACAAGGACCAGAAGACTGATTGCCCTTGATGGTTTGAAACAACCAAAAACAGGATAGGAAGTGGGGTGGGTAGAAAGGAATCTTGGGGAGGTTAGGGACGGAGTGCCCATGATAAGAATACATTGTATGAAACTCTTGAGTTTTTGTCCTGACTCCCTTCAGTGATGAATGGCAATATAGAAGTGTAAATCAAATCAAACCATTTCTTGTCTGAAAAAAAAGAAACTCTCAAAGAACTAACAGTGAAAAAATAAACTGCTTTAAAAATTGCAGTGTTAGGAAGCTGGAGAGACGGGGTGTCTCAATGGTTATAAAACACTTACTGATCTTACAGAGATCCTGAGCTTGATT
Source organism: Ellobius talpinus (assembly GCA_001685095.1). Classification (NCBI taxonomy): domain Eukaryota; kingdom Metazoa; phylum Chordata; class Mammalia; order Rodentia; family Cricetidae; genus Ellobius; species Ellobius talpinus. The sequence continues at coordinate 11,729 of LOJH01046924.1, forward strand.
TGTAGCATTGAAAGAGGGTAGGATGAGAGCTATGGGTGGCATGCACTGCTTGTAACTTCAACCTCTGGTCATTTGACACTCTCTTCTGGTCACACACATACACACACACAAGGAATATATTCTTTCACACACATTAATAAAAAATAAATCTTCAAAATACCTTAATTTCTATAATTCCTTTGTACATACATAAGAGTGTGTTATTATTCCTTTGAACATTTGAGCATTATAATTCCTTGGAACAGAGTCTGGGGATATTAGACTATGAATCACATTTTCTTAGCACGTCATGTTTTAAATTGGTAGATGCTAAGAAATAAAGGCCTTTAGTAGCAAATTATTTGCTGAATGGTCAATTTTACCTCAAACTTTTCTGGGCATATAGTTACAGGTTAGAGAACAATCATTTTGAAACTGAGGTTGCTCTTTTAAAGGTAGGGTTCGTGGATATTATCAAAAGAGTCTGTACCATCTGTTCTTGTATCTGAAACAGAAACAGTTATGCATGATCAATTCTTCTTAACGGGATAAAGACAGAAATGAATAGAATATCAGTAATTATGACCTTTTTTATTATTATTGCTTATTAATTCTTTCAAACAATTGATCATATTTATTCCCCACTTCTCCCACTATCCCCTTCTAGATCCACCCTCACCTCCCATTACCATCCCAACTTCCTGTGTCTCTTTTTTTGGTTTTATTGAGCTATACATTTTCCACACTCCCCTTTTTCCCTCCCTTCTCCCCCTCCTCTTCCCCCTTGCTCCCCATGCTCCCAATTTACTCAGGAGATTTTGTCTTTTTCTCCTTTCTATGTAGGTCCATGTATGTCTCTTTTATGGTCTTCTTTGTTGTCTAGGTTCTCTGGGATTGTGGAATGCAGGCCGGTTTTTCTTTGCTTTATGTCTAAAAGCCACTTATGAGTGAGTAGATATTATATTTGTCTTTCTAGGTCTGGGTTACCTCACTTGATACATTTTTTTAGATCCATTCATTTGCCTGCAAATTTCAAGATATCATTAATTTTTACTGCTGTGTAGCACTCCATTGTGTAAATGCATCACATTTTCTTTATCCATTCTTCAGTTGAGGGGCATCTAGGTTGTTTCCAGG
>LOJH01046925.1:0-12593 GCA_001685095.1 Ellobius talpinus
TGCAAAATGCAGATACACATGCACACATATTACACATGCACACACACGCACACACACATCAGGTTGTTTGAAAATTAGTTAAGTTATAAAACATTAGCCTATCTTGTGTGGGGCACTGGGCCCAGATCCCAACACTATATAGAAATATGTATTTTACACACACACACCCCATATATATATATATGTGTGTGTGTGTGTGAATTCAGTAAAACAAATGAAGAAATGACATATCTGATCATAGAACCAATTCAAAGAAAGAGAAAATGTGATTGTTTAATGTTATTATGATCCTGTCATTATCATCATCGTCATCATCCATGATGCTGGAGATCAAATTCAGGGCCTTGAACATGGTAGGCAAATGTTTGAGCTATACTACTATTGTGAGTGACAACATATTGCTTCATTATTTGTGCCTGAAGCCAGCCCAACCTTGGGATTTTTTTTTAAGGAAAGCAATAAATTCCTGTGATCTTTAGAGCCCTGTAAATTATATTTTAATACTTATAATGCAATAATTCTTAATTGATGTGTGCCTTTTCCTTTATCTTAATTTAAAGATTCTCTTACATCTAGCTATGACCTTACAAGCCTATGACAGTAAACATGAAAGGGCCAAAAGAGGATATGCATGCCACATTCTTCCATCCAAGATGATGGGGATAATGAATAAAAGGGTAAATAAATAATTTCAGTGATTTTTAAAAGAGAGATGGTAGGACTAGGGATGCCCTAAGTTAGAGACATAGCATTGCAACAGAAAAAAAAAGAGGAGGAGGAGGAGAAAAAATGTATAAACAGGAAAGGAGGAGGGAGGGGTAGGAGGAAAAGAGGAAGAGTAGAAAAGGAGGAAGAAGAGGGCAGAAAGGAGAAAAGAAGGAAGATGAGGAGAGGAGAAGAGGAGATGGAGGAAGATAAAGAGAAAGAGAGGAAGAGGAGGTGGGGGAGAAAAAAAGGAAGGATAATGGCCCCTATGTTGACTTCAAGCCCTGTCCCAGCTCCATCCATTCTCCCAGCGCCTCAGAGGTGGCTTCAGGCTCAGGTGAGTAAGCACCAGGTACTGTCCAATATTGTGTCTCCTGAGGCTGTTGGGAGTATCAGTATGAGATGACGAGACGCTGGGGTGTGAGAACTGGTGTGTCTGGGCCTGCTCGGATGATCCGGCACTTAGGAGAGCTTTACAATATATGCTCCAGCTGCAATAGCTGAGCATGCTGAGTTGTAAGAAGCAAACTGCCCACACGGAATAAACATATGTTTATTTATGTGCGGGAGTGCAAGGCATAGAAGGTTAAGTAGCCAAGGCACCATCCATCACAGGGGATCAATAACAAGCTCACGGGTAATACACATTGCCATCTTACTTGAAAGTTCTATGGAACAAGCCAGGTATTTTACACTTTATATTCTTTATTTAAAGGTGACACCCTTGGCTTTAAATGCAAACAATGATTTCACAGTTTCACTGGCAAACAAAATACAGGTATGCAAACAGAGAGGCCTAAATGCCAAGTGCGGGGTCTTAAGCGTCTTTAAAATCAGAACTTGCTGAACGTGACAACAGAAAGGCAAAGCTACTGGCCACTGGAGCCACTGACATTGGGTCTGAATGAGCTCTCCTGTTGGGCCTGCCATCCTTATCTCCCACAGTTCTATTGCCTGTGCACTTCAAGAGGAAACTCCAAATGAGGATTGGCAGCTTTGAAAAAGGGCAGGTTATTTTAAGTCGCTTTCTTCTTCCCTTCTTTGCCTCCCTGTGGTTCTGTTCCCCTCAAATGCTTTCAAGAAATAAATGTTTCCCAACTTTGGAAGTTAGCTTCTTTCTAGCAATGATTTTGTGTGTGTGTGTGTGTGTGTGTGTGCTCGCAAAGGTGTGTAAGTGATTTTTAGTGTTTATATGTATGTGTAAAGAGGCAGAGAGTTGGAGGACAAACAGAAAGAGAGAGAGAGAGAGAGGACAATTGCTTTTATTATTTTAATTAATCATAGTTGGTCACTGCTAAGTTCTGTAAGGGTGGGGCCTTGGTCCCTCATGCTCACTGCTGTGCTCTGGGACTCATCATTAAGCCTGGAATAAAACAGTTGTGCAAATATTTATTGGGCTGAAACATAAATGAGAAAAAGGAAGACCCCGAAAGACTGCTTATGGTACACACTCACATTAAGCTCAATAGCTATAGCTGATGGTTGGAATCAGTTGTCTGGAAGGATTCAAACCCAAGACAAGCAAAGCTTCCACTGTACTCTCTCTGTGTGGCAGTTGACTGACTCTCTGGTCTCTTTAGTCTAGAAGCTCCTCAGTGACAGGGTCTTTTTCTTGTTCTTCATTACTCCCAATCTGAGAAGAGAGCCCACCAATAGAAACCAGCCTACCCCTTGTCACGCGATTGTTTGCATATATGAAAGTGAAATAGCATCACATATAAAACTATGTCCATTTCTTAGTATCCCATCTGTTGGAGAAGGGCTGCTTATTAGCTCCTAGCCACCTGGCTAGCTTAGACCCAAAATAATCACACACAGAAACTGCATTAATTAAATCACTGCTTGGCCCATTAGCTCTAGCTTCATATTGGCTAACTCTTATATTAATTTAACCCATTTTTATTAATCTGTATATCGCCATGTGGCTGTGGCTTACTGGGTAAAGTTCCCAGAGTCTATCTTCGGCAGCTCCATGGCTTCTCTCTAACTCTGCCTTCCTCCTCCCATGCTATAGGCCANTTAAATCACTGCTTGGCCCATTAGCTCTAGCTTCATATTGGCTAACTCTTATATTAATTTAACCCATTTTTATTAATCTGTATATCGCCATGTGGCTGTGGCTTACTGGGTAAAGTTCCCAGAGTCTATCTTCGGCAGCTCCATGGCTTCTCTCTAACTCTGCCTTCCTCCTCCCATGCTATAGGCCAAGCCAGTTTCTTTATTCATTAACCAATAAAAGCAACACATAGACAGAAGGACCTCGCACAGCACCCATCCACTCATTGCCCTTCACACAGCCTCTTCCAGATCCCACCCTGTTGATGCTGCATGAGGAAACATCACTACAAAGGCAAAGTCTTTTCCCCCACCCCCTGCTTCCCAGCACCTGCCAGCTCTTCCGTCTGCTCAGTGTCTCTTCTCCCCACTCCTTTCAGGACTAGAGCACCCACACTGAATTCCTACAAACAACTGCCACTCTTCACCTAAGCATTTCATGGCTGGAAATGAAGTTAAGCCTTCCTTCTCCCAGAGGGACCTGAGTCCTGATCTCAATTCTGACACATACTTATCCCTTGGCTTAACACTCTCTCTTTCCCTATAAAGTTCCCCCTCACTTGAAGAATTAAGAGACTTTCAAACAATGCAAGCTTTTGATGTTGCCCTTGGTCTCCTCCCAGGACTTGAAAGTACAATGATATTGCTGAAAAAATTGCATACTTCAAACACTTGGTGGCTTCAAGATGGAATGATCTGGAAGCCTTCTCCCCGAGGACTATCTAAAGGTGCTATGCAAACCGTCACGGGAGAAAAGCAATCAACAGTCCTCCACAGATGAAAAGCCTATGCACCACAACAATGGCCAGCTAGCAAGATATCCCCAAGGGTGCAATGGTAGCATTTATATCTTGGGAACAATCAGCAACTGTCTACCTAGTTGGACTTACATCCCACTTGATAGGAGAGAATTCATGCTTGGGACTGGGAACCTAGCCAATTCCTTGTGGCTGATGAGGTTCCAGATCCCAGTATTGACCAACTGCTCTCATTCTCCTTAACCAGTATCATATCTAATGTGAACCAACGATTGACCTAAGCAGGTCTGAGGTTTGTCGTTGTCCAGAGAAGCACCCCTGCTGGCACAGCTACCACAAAGCAACTTCCTCACCCTTCCCCAGCAGTGTCTGCATTCCTTTCCCAGGACACACATTCCTATCTAGCCTGTCTTTCAGCAATGTATATCAAAGCCTTGACTCTGCATCAGTGATTCTCAATTATCCTAATGTTGCAACCCTCTAATATAGTTCCTTATGTTGTGGTGACTCCCAACTATAAAATTATTTTCATTGGTACTTCAAAACTTTAATTTTGCTATTGTTTTGAATTGTAACATAAACGTCTGTGCTTTCTGATAGCCCCTGGTGACCCCTGTGAAAGGGTCTCAACCCACAGGTTGAGAACCACTGAACTCTATGATCACAGATAATTGTCTGCTGCTAAGACCTGTACAGAATAGGCATTCAGCCAATGGTTTCCACAAGAATGTAAGGACAACCTTATGCCTGGACCAGAGTTTATAGTCCATACCCTTCCCTGTCAATTTCTGTGTGGAATAGGCACAGACATGGAGAAGAAGCAGAAGATCATCAGCCTTAGCGAAGCATACATTGAGCACAAGTATGTATACATGGGATACACAGTGACTTGATTCAGTGCAATCTAAGAGTCACCAGTACCTTCTCCACAGCCTGGGTTTCTTCCCTGCCAACACATTCTAAAAGCAAGACATCAGTAGGACAGAAAAGTCAGGTCCCAAAAGAATGTGGTGTCTATTTAGGCTTGGTCAGATGGTAGATCACAGTAAAGGTGACATGGACCACTGACATCATACTATGGAAAACAAAGCTTCTGGGAGAAAGGAAGGCAGTCACAGTGACAGCTGCCTCACCATCCCCTGCACACAAACTCTCTCCTTGCTCTGATGCTCTTCATCCTTGGGGTTAGGACATACCTATACCTTCCTGGTAAGGCTACCAAGTCCCAGGCTTGGGGACACAGTTCTCTGAGTCTAGGCTTAGATTTCTACAGACATGCTCATATACTGTAAAATCCTCTTGAAATGTCAATATGCTGGGTGGGGTAGGAGGTATGAATGCCCGAGCATGATCTAGTGGAAAGAAGTTGCTCCACCAGGTCCACAGAACAAGGCTGTCACTGTTTTCCAGTGACTCTGGAGTCACCACCATGTCTTGGTGTCCTATGGGTAGACTGGACAATGTATATACCTGTACATATAGACATGTACCTACATCAATACAGACATATGTAGATTTAATATATGTGACAGGTTCTAGAAAGGTCTGTGAGATGTAGCTTCTTTTCATAGGAAGTTAGACCTCTCAAGTCATCAGAGCAGCTGAGTTTGCTTCCTGTCTAACATGGGGCAGAAGGAACTGAGCCCCAAAGTAGTGATGTCATTTTGGGGAAAATAGAAATCCGTTCTCCAGTCTTCTGGATGAGTTTTCCTATGGGGAAACTCACTTTCTCAGTCTTAGGTCATACAGCTCAGGAGGGAGCTTTTCCCCACTGTCCTGTAACTCAGACATAGGGAATATACAAAAATATCCTGCACACCACGCAAATCAGATGCCAACCACAGAATGCTAGAAGAATTAAAAAGGTTGGTGTAAAGTGACCTCCCCCTGCCCAGGAGACACTTTAGTGCTTAGATCCTTGTTTCTGCTGTGTTTGGGTTATGAATGGCAACGATAGAAAAATGGGTAGGGCTAAGATGGGGGGTTCTTTGTGTAGGTCTTGTGAACTAGGAGAGAAAAGAACCCTAAAGTGACCAGAGCAGGCAATTGTGTCAACAGGTAGCGTCTGAGAATAATCAATACAGAGGAAAGAAAATAAAGAGGTGAGGACTGGAGAGATAGCTAAGCGGCTAAGGGCACTTGTTCCTCTTGTAGAGGACCAGAGTCTGATTCTCAGCATCAGATCAGGCAGCTCACAAAGCATCTATAACTCCAGTTGCAGTGGATCTGACGCCCTCTCCTGGTCTCTTCAGATACTGCATGCACATGGTGCACACACAAACACACAGGTAAAACACCCACACATAAATTTAAAATGAAGCGTAAATTTCTTTAATTGCTTTTTTTTAAGTCAACTTACACCAGGGAAATAAGAAAATAGCAAAACTATATGTTGGTTGTAAGAAGGGAAAGAGAAGCGAAAGTGTGAGTTTATTTTGAAAAAGCTCTCTTCAGTGATTGATGCATCCCGGCTAGAAAAGAGCTCAGTAGCCATGCATGGCTTTGTTAACACTGTGTGCTAAGGGCTCAATCATGGCACAAAAGTGAGACTCCAGTTTAAAGCACTGCCTTCCACTTTATGAGACAAATAACTGGGTTGTGAGCCCGTCACAATGAACAAGGCAGTGGAGAAATTCCCTTCCTTCAGGAAATGATTGACTTCCCTGCATCCCCAGAAGAAAATTAATTTCTAGAATTTCAGGAAGTGCATAACAATCACATTATGAAGAGGCAATCTGCAGATGCCTGTAGAGGGCTACTCTGTCTTCTCCGGAGCAGAAATGGCTAGGCCTTCATCAACAGAGCAAGCAAATGACCAGAGTGGTCGGTTCCACCCCAATCTCATGCTCTGGGCAATGTTTACATAATTTTGCATGCATTATAATAACATGGGCTCTCTTGTTTATAGGTCTTAGCATAATAAAGAAAATTAAAGAACAGCTTTGAATATTACCTAGGATAGACCAGAGAATGTGGTTTCATATCAGGCTTTAGATGAAAAGAATAAGAAAAACATCTCTTTGGGTCGGTAACCAAAGCAGTCCCATCTTGCATGCATGTACTCTCATGAACACATTTGTATATAGCACACACAATTAAAGAAAGGTGAGAGGTCACTTCCAATTTCAGAGACTCAAGGCTCTATCTCACCCGCTCACAGTCAGGTAGACACCCTCCCTCTGTACAGGGTGGTGACAGCTTGGATCTGTGTACTCAGTCACCTGGTGGTGTTCTCAGGCTGTCGTCCTGTTATCCCTGGAAGAATGTAGCTCTTGTCTTGGGGAGTCAACTATACTGATGCTTCCTACAGTGCTTCATGGAACAGCTTTTCTGCAAGACAATAGGAAATAGGCATTCCCGATTTTAAAAAGAAAGTTCGAAAAAATACTTCTCAAGAAGAATTATTTTCTTTTCTTTATACAGAATAACATAGTTTTAGTGTGTTAGTGTGTTCCACGATATACACAGCAAGGTATCTGTTACTTTCCAAATGCTTATCCACGATTATTATCAGAGTTGAGCAGAGTGGCCCGCAGTGAGAGGAATGCCAGGCGTCACCCCAGCTGAGAGGCTGTGGGCTCTCTGATGGCTACTAGGGAAGGGAGAGTCACCTTTCTTTGAGGTGTGGCCACTCACGGATTGCTCATGTCCCAGCCAATGACCCCACTCCTGTGTGTTCCTGGGTAACACTAACTGGACTCATAAGTTAATGAAAGAAAGAGGAAGACGTGAGGCTGGGAAGGAGGGGTAGCATGGGGAGTGGAAATAGGGTGTGTTGGAGAGGGGTGGGTGAAAGAAGATTTGAGAAAAATACACTAAATATGTGTAAGAAATAAAAAGTTAAACAAGTGACCCAGGAAACCAAACAAAGTACATGCCACGTAATGTGTGTATAAGCAAGGCTTAGGAGCGAGGCTAAAGTATAGATGTAAAAGTTGGAGAACATATTTAGAGTGGATTCTTCCTAACACTGAGACCGGCTCAATCTGCTTTTTGACTGCATGATACAGCACTGTGTAATGTCCGGGAAATGTCATCTCAATTTCCAGACTCTAACTAGGGAACCATTTGAGGCTGGATTCAGATTTCTTGGAATAAAAGTCCCAGGACATGCATTCAAGCTTAAGGAAAATGTTTTCTTTATTTCTTTCCATCCATCCATCCATCCATCACATGGAAATCTCAGCTGCCACAGAAAAGCCACTGACCACAATCTGAAAATGCAGAGACCTCTGCAGCCCACCCTGCACAGGCACTCCACTATGCCCATCTCCCCTTTGAGAGAAACCTCTGCTCGTTCTTGTTGGAATCCACCCAGTCCGTCCACACTCTCTCCCACTGAGTCACTCACCACCTCCCCAACCTCTCTTCCACAGCCAGGCAACAGGACAGAAGCAGATGCATGAACTTGACATCCCTTCAGTGGATTTCTATCACTGTGACAGAATACCAGAGAAAATCAATTTAAAAAGAAGAAAAGGGTTTATTAGGGCTCAGGGGCTCAGAGGTTTTCCCTCTGTGGCTGCCACACTGTGGCATTACAGTATGGAGCAAGCCGCTTATTTCTAAGAGGCCAGGAAGCAGAAACAGCCAAGCTGGAGGTAGGGCCAGGATATCGATAGCTCCTTCTAGAACACACACAGTGATCTCACTCCTCCTGGAAGACCCCACCCTCTGAAAGCTGCAGGTCTTTGGGGACACTGCTCCTAAAGCATAATGCTCTCATTCACATTTCTTTATTCCTGGTTCCAACCCATTGCTGTGGTCTCCAGCCCCAGGGCAACCCATGGGAAGTCGCCTAAACAAGCATTCCTAGCTCAGGAAAGCATGCTGCTAAAGTGTGATTTCTTTATGAGTGGAAGGCATGGACTTCCAAGATGTCACTATTCCTCCAGCCCACCCTGGGTTGGGTCTTTCTGTGCTCATGAGGAAGTTTGCTATTGCAAGTCTGAAGCCTGCCATCAAACTGCAGCTTGGAGTCAAGGCTACAATTCCCCCCAAGATAACCTGCAGCTTTGTTCTTAAGCATGTGCGGTTTCACAGAGCACTGTAGGCGGTACCACCCCAGTTGACTTCTCGAGACATGAACACATTCTTCAGGATCTATTAAAGAGGGGCTTATGAATAGAGTCCTAGCAGTCCACAGAGTGCAGCAATAAAGCCTTAAAACAAGGTTCCAAGCCACAGAGACTTCTGTAGTCTGTCAGAGCTCACATCTACCCAAGAGCAGACAAAACCATAGCCGAAAATCCCTAAACAGATCTAGTGCCCACTGCTCTGAGTGGATGCGTCCTGACCTTCCTTAAAAGGAGACTGCTTCCGGCTTAGTAAGTTTGCTGTTTACACCATGACACACTTCAGGAGAAGATCCATATACCAAACACATCCAAATACCACCACAGGCCCTGAAGAGCTCACAAAGGCAGCTACAGAATGTCTATACAAAGGACACTCAGAATGGCGATCGGAGTGAGCATGGAGGGCGGGTGATTTATGTTGCATTTCAATCTGCACGAAGCAATCATTGCTGGATGAAATCATTTCTCGAAAGACAAAGCCGGTGTGTACGACACTATGGAAGGGAGAGATTCCTTGTGCCTCTCCGTTTGTCTGCCATCAGAGACAGCTCTCGTAGCAGAGCAATGGGACGACTACAGAGAGGACAGCCCGCAGTGTCCACAGAAACCAGAGAAGGGGACACTCCAAACGTGAGGACACTGTCATTTCTACCCACCATAGACAAAATACTTTAAATTCTCATTTGAGACAGGAAAACAAAGCGTTCACATTTGGCCTAGAGAGCGAGATTCACAGCATGGACTCAGGGGGTCTTGTTGGACTGAAACCTCCTAGTAATAGTCAGAACCCTTCATTAGAGCTGAACCAGGAACTTTACAAATGTATGCATCCCCCTTGCCTCTCAACCAAACACCCTTAGACCAGGCTCTCAATGGCAATAACTCCAAGTTTCCACATTCATAAAAGGGGGAGTGGTGTATGTACTCTTAGATGGGGATCAGAGTTTACAGGGGTGCTCTCTTGCAGTCCTGTCATTGGGTAATGCTGTGGCAGGCTTAGTTAATGTAAGCACACTCCACGATGCTCCCAGGGATGGAATCTCTAGGACCCCATCCCTGTTGTTAAGTGGCATGTGACTGCATCATTAAGACTGGTTGGAACAGAAATCTGACTTTGTACGGTAGACCTGGCTGTTGGGCTGACAGCACTAGCTTACCTAGTCATGAACTGTCAACAAACTCTGCCCAAAATAACTAGAATAAAAAGTTGAATGTATATGGTGTGTGGGTGTGTTTGGGGGTGGGGGGGTGTATAGCATGCATCAATGCCCTTAAGAATATCAACAGGAAAAGGCCAGGCACTGGAGTGGCCTCAGCTTTGTTGATATTGCTTTACAGAACCCTAAAAAAATTAATTACTTCCCTTGGTCTCACTTCCTTAACCTAGAAAATGGAGATAATCATAATCTGTCTTATAAATTCAGGGTGGGGCAATTACTTGAAGTACTGCCATTAAGGTATTTAGTGTAGTCCCAAGTGCCTCGATATAATTCAGTACATCAAAGCTACTATCAACACCATTAAGATTTACGATTTGGGCAAGATTTTGCAGTGTGTGTGTGTGTAAGAGAAAGGGGGCTGGAGAGCAAGCAACAGAGAGTATCTATGCTGTGTGTGTGGTATATGTGCTTACATGACATGTATGTGAAGGCTCATGTCCTATATGCTGAAGAGGACACAAGAGGATGGCAGACATCCTACTCGATCACTTTCCAACTTATTCCCTTGAGACAGTCACTTACTGGATCCGGAGATGGGCTGGTAACAAGCAAGCCTTGGGGCTCCTCCCAGTCTCCCAACAGCGCTGGGTTTTCAGCCATGCACAGCCCTGCACAGCCATGCACAGCAATGCACAGCTTTCTTTAAGCGTGCTGAAGTTGAATGCAGTCTTTGTGCAAACAGGGCTTACTCTGTTAAGCTGTATGTGGCACCTCTCGCAAAGTCAGCCAGAGTCCCCAGTGAGCAGGCCCTGCACTCTGCATCTCCCAGAATCGAGACATGAACACATGTGCACTTCTCCACAAATACTCTCGACAAGCTACATAGTTCAGCATCACTCAACTTGAATCCTTAGAGCCAGCTCTCCTCAGAAATGTGTTGATTCAGCCAACAACGGAACACTTAACGAATGCCAGATACTTCTAAACACTTAGTATTTCTAATGCCCCATGAGTTAGACCACCTTCTCCCCGAATGAGATGAGGAAACTGAGGCACAGCAAGGATCAAGAACATGCCCCAGAGCATGTTCCAACAGGCAGAATGTGCAGAGCTGTGGTCCATTTCCAGGCAGATTGGCACAGAACCTGGGCTGTCGCCACCATGCCTGGGCTCCTAAACCAGCCTCACACCCTGCCTTCTCAGTCCAGCCCTTTTTGAGTGTTGATGGGTCTCCTCACCACCCCAAATGCTTCAAGTGTTCCTGTTGTCTACTCTGACTCCTTCGCTCCTCTTAGCACGTCCTAACCCACCATGCAGCTTCTTGTAGTTCCTGTACTCTAAAGCCTGAGACACCCATGCCCATTCTTGTAAATTTTGCCCCCCCAGTGCCATCAGTTTCATCCCCTGACCCATATGAATTGATCTGTTTCACATGCAAGCAAAGGGGACCAGGTGGCGTGTCCTAATTTTGTGCACGTGTGACTTCACCTACCCCCCCAGATGTAATCGCCAGGAGATGATTTCAAGCTTTGTCTTGTTTTAGTCTCAAGATCCTCCGCCTACCCTAACACAGCTCAGACATCTTACAAGGCAGAACGACGCACGTGGTGTCAATTTGATCGCATCCCCGGACAACCCTCCACCCCCACTCCCATCCCCGCCTCAGCCCCAGCAAAATTGAAACGACACGATTTTGTACGCTAGTCGAGATCGCCATCTGGTGGTTGTTTCCTTAAACAGTTTACACATACTTTAGAGGTAACGGGAGCCAGACACCAAGAAGCAGGGCAGATCAGGTCATCAGAAGGCCCTCTTCAGGCAGGAAACCATGACTGTGAATGCACAGCGCCCTGTCCTAAGAAGGAAAGGTCATAGGTCAGGTGAACCAGGTGCAGAACATGCGCTGACGTCCCATTTCATGCCTGGCTACAACCCCTGCAGAGCAGGCAGGACTATTTTTCTCTGCCCTCATTTGTCTAGGACATTTTCATGATGGAGTAAACGGGACCTTTGGGTTACATCTTTTCCTATCATCTTCAAATGAATGTGCAAAATTAATCTCACATTTCCCATTTAAACATCGTCTCACAGGAAGGTGACCTGTCCTCAGCAATGAGATTTTTATTTAATAATCCATATCTTCAGGGGACTGTATTGTTTACCAACGTGAATACCTTTGTTCAAACTTATTTTTAAAAAAAATTTAAAAGTCATCATACCACCTTAGTTTTGGTTAATACATTTCCCCCATCTTCTACAACACACTCCCTCCATCTGCTACCATCATCCGTGTGTGAAGCCTAGGTAGCGGTACTCTCCACAAGCGATGGGTCAGAGAGGCTACAGAGGCATCCAAAAATGAACAAGACAAGCTATTGCCATCGCTCTTGCTAGCCCTTCAGAGCTAGATAGTAAGACCCACACACTCCGGTTGAAGATGTACAGAAATCAGTTGTAGACTAAGCAGAAAGCTGTGTCCCTGGTGGTTAGTCTTCTGCGCAGTGGAAGGTGATGTGTAGGCTGTTGGGGAATAGAGATCTTGATGGCCTAACCCAGAGCTGGAGCCTGTAAGCAGCACCCACCTTCAAGACAGGATATGCAAGAGTGATGGGGCTGTTTATGGGATGTGGTAGCTTTAATAAGAATGGCTGCCATAGGCTCTTATAGCTGAATGCTTGGTCTCCAGAAGTGGCACTACTTGCAAAGGATTAATAGGTGTGGCCTTGTTGGAAGAAGTGTGTCACTGTGGGTCGGCTTTGAGGTTTCAAAATGCCCACTCCAAGCCAAGAATCAGACATCAGACTCTCTCTCTCTCTCTCTCCTCTCTCTCTCTCTCT
>LOJH01046926.1:962-14269 GCA_001685095.1 Ellobius talpinus
GCTTGTTCTTTCTTACTTCTTTTAATCTATGACTGTCTGCATTCTGTCTCTTTACAGACTTTACCTTTTTAAAAACCATTTATTTATTTTTTTTAAAAATTGTCTATAATCAGTTTCTTCTCTCTCTCAAGCCCACATAAAATTTTAAAACACACTGTGTCTCATTTAGAGGTGTTTTATGTCTAAATTTGTCCTTATTTTGTATCTCTAATTCTTTACTGACCAGGATTGCTTCTTAAAATGCTAAGTGCTTCTTAAAAACTTAAGCTGCACCATTACTAGGGAAAATATGGCACTTCCTGCTTGCCATACCCTATCCAGCATGGCAGAGCTGCTCCCTGCTTCCAAGAGCCTTGCACACTGCCTCATCTCTGGATACATAGATGGTCCATATTGCCACCAATTTAGCCATATCACGTTGCTCACAAACCCTATTCAAATGCTCTGTCTCCTGAAACAGCCAGAGGTCATGCTGGCAGCACCACCCAGAAAGTCAGCATTTCAAACCCATGGCTTTTTTTTCTGCTACTACTGAATCAGGAAAACCTCTCTTAAAGGAGCTGTGGCACTCCACCAGCAAATAGCAAAAAGCAGTGTTAAACTCTGTATTTTTGTGTCTAGAATTGCTTTTCAAGCCCTCTCAGGTTTTAAGTGGATTTTAGACAACCACATTGGTGCCAATTTGTTGTAAGGAAGGCAGCTTGTTTCATTCCTGGCTGCTCAGGCCTGAAATAATCACACAGAAGCAGTATTATTTAAATTACTGCTTGGCCTATTAGCTCTATCTTCTTATTGGCTAACTATTACATATTAATTTAACCCATCTCCATTAAGCTGTGCATCACCATGAGGTCATGGGCTACCAACAAGTTTCAGTGAAACTGTCTCTGATAGCTCCATGGCTTTTCTCTGACTCTGCCTCCTTTCTCCCAGCATTCAGTTTAGTTTTTCCCACCTAGCTCTCTTCCCCTATATATCTACAACAGGCCCAAAGCTGTTCCTTTATTAACCAATGATATTCCCAGCATACAGAAGGGAATCCAACATCAAAAAATGTAATGTATAATTAAGAAATACAGTTTAATAGAGACTCATCTATAAAAGTCAAGCTTCTAGTCATGTTAGTTAGGTTTTCTACATATATAGAGATATATTTCACTTAGGTATTCTTCAGATCTTTCAGAGACATTCAGAATATGACATTCAGAATGATTTAATAATTTAGGTCTTTTCATGATGATGAGACTCATTTGCTCCTGGCAACACAAGTCTACTTTAAGAGGATGATGAGCACCAAAGAGTCTCCTTATGGCACTGGTTAGCCATTTGGGCAAGAAACTTATCTTCCCTGAACTTCTTGACTGGACTTGCAAGACCCACAGAAAAATAACTGGTAAAGTTGCCTAAAGAAGGTGAGGCAGTCCTTTGGGTTCCTGTTTCATGAAAGAGTCTGTCAGACATTTGGGAGGACACAGAAGGAAGTGAATGAGAAACTGCCAATATAGGTGTAACTGTCTTTGAAATTTCCTGCTTCATGGAAAAGTCTGCTGGATACTGTGGGCTGTAGGCTGAAGGTGGGTGACCCAACAATACAGAAGAACTTTGGGTGACTGTCCTGGCAGCAAGATGTCTCTGTCAATTCTAGAGTTTGGAAGTTGTTACAATGCACTTCCTGTTTACTTAGGTAATACTATGTCCTTCTTGGGATTTTGATGGAGTCTTTGTTGGGTTTTTGATGAAGAATAGATAGTTATAGTTATGGTTTTCCATAGTTATGATAACAAATAAAGCAGATATAAATATTGTAACTGCAATTCTTGCTTGATACCTGTTTTGCTATATGTAANTATATGTAATTTTACTATGTTAAAGTTAAAACCTTCCTTTTTATTTAAACAGAATAGGGGAAAAGGTATGGGAGGTTTTTCTGTATATGTGTTGCTTTTATTTATTAATGAATAAAGACATTGCCTTGGTCTGTGATAGAGCAAAGTAGAGCTAGGCAGGAAAAACTAAACTTAATGCTAGGAGAAAAAAGACAGTGTTGAGAGATGCCACATAACCACCAGAGTAGAAAAACATGAGCTGCCAGCTGAACCCTTGCCGGTAGGCCACAACCCTCATAGTAAAATATAAAATAATGGAAATGGGTTAATTCTAGATGTAAGAGCTAGCTAGCAATATGCTTAGGCTATTGGCCAAACAGTATTGCAAATAATATAGTTTATGAGTTATTATTTCAGGTCTAAGCAGCTGGAAATGAATGAGCAGCCTCCTCCAACACCAGTAACACTGGCAAAATAAAAATAAAACATAAGAGAATCATTAAACCCAAAGTAATGTTAGAGAGCTTAGAAAAAGAAACAGTGATCCAAGCAGCACATTTACTAAAAGCTTTTTATTGTTATCATGACTTGCTTACCATGTATCTCAATTAATTAAGACAGCATTCTCCCTGGGGTTCAGACACTCTCATACATGAACCAATTGAGGTGATGTTTTTGTTTTGCATGAGGATTCCTGTGGTGCCACTTTAGTTTCGTTGCTGTAGATTGAAAGCTGATCATGCAGCTGACCTTGGATTTGCTCCTGAAATAAGGCACCTGTGGGATGTCTAATATGGGAAAGTGTCATATGCTTTCAATTGCTGTTATTTATGTTGGAATATCTTTGACCAGTGAACTGACACAGCAGATTGGTTGTGAAAACACCTGGCCAGTGTCTACATGGAAACTTCTACAGCCCAGGTTTGTCTGGATGTTTCCAATACAACACCCACTCAGCCTTCACTCTGAACGAGTTCCCAGGACACCTGGAGAGTCTCAGTGTGTTAAGGCTTCACAGAGTACCACATTCCCTCCTCTGTTCAAAAGAGGACTGTGTGATTCCTTATCAATTCTGTATCTTGCATGGGATAATGTAAACACTCTTTCCTCGGAGGAGGAATAAAACCCCTCAAAGTTTCCTTTTGACTGGAATCTTGCCCTTTTCTAACAAGGTCTCCAGAGGCTTGAGAGTGAATCCCCTGAAAGTAATTTTAATTTGCACTTTCCATTATTAATATATTTGATAGACATTTTGTTATTCAGATCCACCTCTTTCCTCATCATTCAATTATTTGTGAGTAATTTGTTTAAAAAAGTTCCTTGGAGCTGTAATATTTCAATTAAATGGAACATCTTTCTAATGTTACTGAAGCTTATTTTTCATGTCACTTTGTATGCATAACCAATGATTTCTAAGTGAATTTACAAATTGGATACATACCACTAAAATTAGTTTTTGAACATTTTCTCATCCCATTAAAGTTCCTAAATACCTCCTGCAGTTTAACCTTCATTGTATTGCCTGTTACCCCTTTCCTAGAAGATTTACATGTTCAAGTAATTTCCTACAAATTGAAATCATGAACTAGGTGATGTGTTTTATCTGGTTCCTTCACTCTACTTGTGTCAATGGTTCCTTATTTTTCCACTGAATAATATTTCACTATAAAGCAGTCATGAATGATGTCTTTTAACACACCAGTTGATAGATATTAAGATGTCTAAGACTTGGGGTTTATGGACTATTCTACTGATGCTTTTTCTGTAACAAAACTCTTTTATGGAAAAGTACTTCCTTGTACAATGATATTTTTAATTGGGATAATAGGAAGTTGTATAAAATTATTAAATCAAGCATTTCATTTTTAGTTAATAAATATTTAAATAAGCACAATTTTCAATGAAAAGAGCTCATTATACCTAAACATTTTACTATAGATATCTATGCAATTAATATCATTAAAGTTAGTAAATATTATCAAAAGAAATTTGCAATAGAATGTCCTGGCTAAATGTTACTTTCCATTGACAATATAATAACTGAATTTATCAATGTTAATAGTAAGTGTCTGTATTTCTATACTAAGCTTAGATTTTTTCCATTATAAACATTTAAAGGATTGTGTGTGTCCTTTTTTTAATTTTAATAATAGAAACCCTTTTTTGTTTTATATTTTGTACATTCGAACAGGTCAAAAACTTAATTTTATTTCAGGATTCAGAGTTAAACACTTAATTTTGTCTCTACATATTTGAATGGGGAGAGATTTTGATCATCTTGAGATTGTTAGGAACACAGAAATTAGTAGTCAGCTACCAACATAGAACCTGAATAAGCCAGCACTGAACGTTTTCCTATTTGTTCTCAGAAACATTTCATTTCTAAAGAAGCACCCTCCCGTGGTGCTTATCTGTTTCTAGGCTTGCTCAAATTCCAGGAGGACTTCTGTTAGATCGCTTTCCACAAAGATTACATTCTCTTTGGAGTTCAGATACCATACATCAAAACACGGGAGCTTTTGCAAGTTTTCTCTCAACAGGGGGAATATTTCCCCTACAAACTAAAGGCAAAGTCAAAAGTGAGTAAACAACTCTCCAGCTCTCTTCTCTGCGTTTCCTTCTTTGAAGAATAAGACTGCACTGCACAGTGCTTCTGCTGTGCTTTATCACCGTGAACCAGTGGCAGAAACATGGTATATATGCACTTGCAATGGGGAGATTTTTAGGGTTTAATTGCTTTCTCTTGGTTCAAGAATTTCTTAGCTATAGGCAAAACATCTACATAGCAAGCAAGATTATTTCTGAAACAAATATTTTCTAAATTTGATTTTTGTCTTTTGTTAAAAAGAGAGTGATCAGTTTTTATTGTAGATCTTTGAGTTACGTATCATGTCTGGTATGTGTTGCATATCATGTCTGGGGTGAGTCACTCCTCACTTGTTTAAACTTCCTAGGAGTCTCATAACAGTTTCCCCAGCTCCACTGTCAGCAGTCACTTCAGCTGCTAGGCGCTTAATAGTCACAGAAACTGGATGGTAACATTGGTGCATAGCAGAGTAAAAATTTGGTATTTGTTCTTTCTTGCTCTATTGATGTTCTCATGATGGATCATCTTTGGGGACACACAGCTATAATTATTTATGGCAACAGGGGAAATGAATGAAATATGGGGACTCTGCTTCATTTGAGCAGATACAGAACAGCAGGAAGAAATTGTGTGTGTGTGAATGCACGCGCGCACACGTGTGTGTGTGTGCACATGCTTATATGTGTGTGGTCTTATATGCATGTGCTTGTGTTAGGCACAGTCTCGGCTCAGTAGAAATGATACCCACTGTGAGTTGACACAGACCAAGCAAGCATTAGTCTTCTCTTTATAGGTGAAAATTTAAGGTTCAAAGAAAAGTCTGGCCTTCTGGGATGACACCTGTAGTCAGTGGCAGAGTTGACTCAAAATAAATTAAGGTTAATATTCCTGCTAAAATAATGGAAAATATAAATAAAGGCGAATCACCTTTTCTTTCACTGATTATGCTTGATGCTTGAGGCTTGGATCTCATCTTTTCTTAGGGTGAGAAACAACTAAACTCTGTGGCTAATTTACAACTATCAGTCATATAATTGCATCTGCCAAATTTTGAGAGTCATGGTATTGCTGTCTTTTTAATAAATTCCTTTACTTCTAGCTGTGATTTTTGAATTTCCTTTCATCTATATTTCACTTAATGTGTATTTATTTGTGGCTCATATCTCTTCCCTAGACTTGCCTTTTTATTACCCAGTGTCCTCTTTTATCTTGTTTATTGCTTTTAATCTTAAATTCTGCCTTGTCGGATATTAATTTTACATCTTTTGCTTGTCTTCCATTAGCATGTCCATTTTATCTATCAGCTCATCTATTAATTTTAACCTTTAATTTTCACTGTTCTTGAAAATGTGTGCTGTAAATATCATTCAGGCTGGTTCTTCAACCTCTATCTGATACTTTGTCTATGTTGATGAAAGGATTTCATGAGTAAACATTATGTTTAATATACAGTATACTGGATTCATTTCTTCTACTTCCTAGCTAGCTTCATGATTTCCTCGATGACAGTTCATTTGCTTTTGCTTCTTTTAGGAAGATGTTCTCCCTTCCACTTTATTGCCCTTTCTGCTAAGTAGTCTCTGTGGAAAGTCTCAGTCTTTCTGGATATATTTGCTTTTGTTCTTTATGATTAAGCATTATGTTCCAAATATTTTCCCAGTAAGTATGCTCAAATTATTTACAATTTCACTAAATGGAAGCAAAATGTTCATGCTGTCATTTCTATTATTCTTAACCCTTTTATTTATCTTCCTTTTTGTTTTATTGTTTTTCTTTTTTCATTTTGTCACCATTCATCATTTTTATTCTAAAGATACTGCTGAAAACTGTATTTTAGTTTTAAAATATTTATAATATTTATTAGTGTTACTAACATTATTTGTGTGTGCGTGCACATGCATGTGGAGAGAGAGAGGTGTTTCGCATCCTACGAGATCTGCATGGAATTCAGCAGACAACCTGCTCTCCTTTCCTAAGAAATGGGTCTCAGGGACAAAAATCCAGGTAGGTTAGCTTGTGAAGCAAGCACTTTTCCTCATGGAACCAACTTTTTAGGATACAAATTCATTCCTGCGCTCTCTTTTTTTTGGCTTTCTTATTTTCACCACATCACTTTTACAATGAAAATCTAGTTCTGTTTCCTACTAACTCAAGTACAGCCTCCCAAACCACAATATTTTTCAGACAACCTATCCAAAACAATTAAAAAATAAATTTAGTAACCCTAAATGAGAAAATAATACCTTTATGAGCATTTTATTTATATTAACTTATTAATTGGTTTATTAATAAAGGATAACACTACGCTTCCCCAAATTTGTCTTGATCTCTTTATTTTCATGTCTTAACCTGTTGAGCACTAAGATTCCAGGGTGGGTTACCATTTCCAGTTCTACATAGTCATTTTAGTGCAGTGAGCCTCATACATGTTGTAAAAGCAATATAAGCATTATATGACATTATAATGTGGAACTGAAATACTGAATTTTATGAAAGCATTCCTTTGCAGGTTCAGGGGACTGTGCATACTGCCTCACATTAGCAAAACTTTGCAGCATACTTGATTAGTGCACACTTTACAGCATACTTGCTTTGTGCACTATTTCTCATAAGAAATAGAAATTCAAAGATGTTAAGTGCTGACCTAAGGTCATGTTTAACTAATGGTATACTTGAGTTTGTTCTTTCAGTGGGATAGAAAGTGACAATGATAAACAAGAGACCATTATTATATTATTTAACTTAAAAAAGATTGGGTATATGTTAAGGGTTACATATATATGTATGTATACATATTACATATGTGTATATATATACGAATGCAGCATATAAGTATAAAGTATATACCTTACCAAATTTACATAAAAGCCATTGATATTACTTCAAATGTTAAACCTGCTTCTGAAAGCGTAAACTTTTTGGAAACAAGATTGCTTAATAAGGTTTTTGGCTACTCCCTTCATGAAAAGTGCATGAGAAAGTGTTTCAAAATAGCTTTAGGTTATAGACCTCATCATATGCAAGGTTATTAATGCAATGAGATATGGCAGAGCATGAAATGTACTGTAGTCATTTATACTGAGAGTTCAGGACTCATGCACTCCTGTGTGAATGAAAGCATATAGTGCGCTCCTGAACCAGAGGGTCATGAAAATGAAGTTGATTTGATTGAAAAATGGTTTCATCAAATTTTATTTGTGAAGTGTAAGTCTATAGTGATATACTGATGATGAGGTTTAAATGTTCCAGCTAGATAAATTACACAGTGCTATAATGGACAGCTTACCAATTACATCAGTTTTCTGATTATATTGAATTATTCTATTTGAACTATGTTTGAATTCTGAAAGCATGTATGAATCATGGGAAATTAGAAAATTAACATACAGTCAATACTATGCCCTTTAATTACATTTCCACAAGTTTAAACATACATAAGGATATAAATCTGTTCACTTGTATGTATTTAGAGACCATATCAACTTTTGGTACTAAATCTTAATAAACCAGTAGTGTTCTCTGTCTTTTTCCTCCCCCATCTTTCACTCTCTCTCCCTTCCTTCTTTGTCCCTGCTGTGGTGTTACATAGCCTCAGCTGTCCTTCGTGTCATTCTCAGATTGTTTCTGTTTCTTTTACTTCTCTGACTTTCCTGCCAATACTTACTTCCTTGTATGTAAATGTATAAATGCATATTAATACATGTTGTCTTGCATTCTGAATAACACTTTCCATATCCTTTCACAAAATAATGTCAATTCAAAATAATATAATTCCCTTTTACTGGTATCACATCCTACCACCACGCCATCTTTTTTTAAAAAAAAATTCCACCTCCTCCCCTCCTCCCATTTCCCTCGCCCTCCCCCTCCCCCTCCTTCTCCAGTCCAAAGAGCAGTTAGGGTGCCCTGCCCTGTGGGAAGTCCAAGGTCCACCACTCCATCTTTAACTGAGACAAAAATCAACTGTTTTCTTACTATACCTATTCCTCTTTCAAATCCTCATTACCAAACCTTGACTCAAAAGACAAGTTAGGAGTTATGCCTTCATTAATAATTATGAAGCTATGTATGGCTTAATTATTATGAGTTTTTTGTTGTTCTTGGCTTGCCATTGTTGTTTTTTCATGAGTCTTTTTTGGAGCCATCTTGTCTCTTACACTTTAGATCATTCTTTAACGGTCTCTACTCTCTTGCTTGATATTATATCACATTAATGCATCACCTTAGGTATCTTTTCTTATTTTCTTTCAGCGTTTTTACTTTATACTCTTTAAAGAACATAGTTCCTAAGCTTCTATCCTTACTCCTCCTTCAATTCTCCATGCACAGGAACAAGTTATTAACATACTCTGAATTTTCAGTGCTTGTTATTTAAAAATAACTGTAGCTCCTGTGTCTTTGGAGCAATAGCCACAAATATATACCCCTACTGCATGTCTTCATCTGAAGGGTCCTCAAAGTGTGTGGCTTCATTAGTAGCTCTTTTGCCAAATCTTTATATGTAAGAGTCATCCTTAGTTTTGCCATTTCCTATGTCTTCATCAACGTACAGAATCTCTATGCAATGAGATCACTGTTGTTGAGTTTATATTTGTATTGAGTTCATATTTCTAACTTTTCTCTATATAGTGATATGATATTTTATTTCAAGACATAGTTTTGCAAGTTTTATTCAATATTTTTAAGTATTTTAACATTTTGTTAATCTTACTGCTCTAAATAGGTTCTTTACATGTCATTTTCATTGCTGTTTTCCCTTAGTTCTTGGTTTAATTTTTTCATTGAGTATATTTTATAGAGTACATAGTTTTGAGATTGAAACACTGTTTCCTGATTTTATACATTGATATTTGACAATTTTTGTGTGGGTGTTTTCTTCCTTCTGTGCAATTTTATTGCATATATAAATTTTTATACTCATGATTGAGGTCAAAATGCCATTTTCCAACAGTAGAATTCTTAATATTTCTCTTAATATAATACGAATATCATTCCTATGTTTGGTGAATGCATTATTTAAATACAATAGATGATCATGGTGTGCCTTTCTACAAGGCCAGAGTTTATTTTATAATAATAAATTCAAAGGATATGGATATTTAAATTGAACAAATTTGCCATATATTCTTGTCTTCCTTGCTATCTTCCCTAAGCAAACACAGATGCTTTTAATCCATTCTTAATTACAGATGCCAGTATCACAAAAATATATCTTATTCATTTGTTGTTCATCAAGTAACTAAAAAGGGTTAAATCAAGAGGCTTCAGAAGTAAACTGTTAGAAATATAAGTCCTCTTTATTGAGAAGGCAAGAAACCCAGCTTAACTGGAGAGAAGAAGCAGAGGAAGCAGCAGCAACTATTAGTATCACTGGTGTGAGAACTGTGCTGTAGAGTGTTCCTAGCTTCAGAGGTGAAAGGGAAGGAATGAGTACAGATGAAGGAACAAGTGGATATGTTCAGGTCCAGAAGGCTGCCAGACAGCATGAAAGCATGCCATGACAACATGGAAAGAACATAATCTGAATCCAAGGAACCCTTTGAAACTCTCATCTGTTTTTATTTGATGTACACTAGGTGGCCAGATGACAGGCTATCAGAAGGGGCTATCACCATCACATTGCTGAGTGACCTTCTTTTTATGTGGCCTCAGTGAGGAATTTCCCACTTTTCTAGGTTTTGTTTATCTGGGAAGTTCTTGAGCTAGGTTTCTCTTGTTTGATTTTAGTATATCCATCCGTGTACTCCTACAAGCTTATTACTCCTATTAGCCCTGATAAATTTATACTGTGTTACCTTTTCTACTCCTAAGAATAAATCTGTGGATGCATGGGTGACACCATGTTATATGTACCCATCATGTGCACGGTCATCCTTCTTCTAACTGAAGTCCCCCAGAGAAAG
Source organism: Ellobius talpinus (assembly GCA_001685095.1). Taxonomy (NCBI): domain Eukaryota; kingdom Metazoa; phylum Chordata; class Mammalia; order Rodentia; family Cricetidae; genus Ellobius; species Ellobius talpinus. The sequence goes on from LOJH01046926.1 coordinate 11,279, forward strand.
GCAAAGTTTGAAAATCCCCTGTTTTACAAATGGGAACTATAACTTAAAGTAGACATAGCCTGATCTCAATACTTCTATATTCTCTTTTCTTGTGTCTAAGTCCTGCATGTCACTAATCATTTCCCTCATTATATAATTTTACTTCAAGAAAATTATTCAATTGAATTAACATTCTTTATATTTTGTTCCACTCACCTTTATTCCCATGAAATTCATGAGGTGAGGTGTTGTACTTATAGTTAATTTCATTGCTCGTAATCTACTCAATGTTTGAAGAATAACTGTGAATTCTAAGATAAAAGGAAATATCAATCATACAAGTGATTTTTCAAATTGATGATAATAAATTCAGTGAAGATGTAACTATTGCAGTTAAAGTAAGAATTTTCCAAAGTTAATGATTCCTTACTCCCAAATTTAACTTTGGCCAGATGTAAGCATTAGGGAAAATATCACCTTTCTAATTTCTTTTATAACTATGGATCTTGAGGTTTGGATAGAAATATATTAATTTTAAATTGTTATATACTTAACTAAAATATGTATATTCATGTTGCTAAAACTTAGCAGCTTAAAACTAACCCCATTTATTGCCACTCTGATCCCTTGGCCAGAAATCAAGGTGGGCTTGCATGGATTCTCTGCTCTCAGTGTCAGCAGAGAAAACACAAGGGTTCACTGGTTCTGATCTGATAAAATAATTCATTTCTTACCTCCTTTAGACTACTGGCGAATTAACATATGTGTGATCATAAAAAGTGAAGCCCTACTTTCTTACTTGGCCCCCAGTTCTGTTAAATGGCCTCCTCTCTCCTCAAAGCAAGTATTGATCTCCCTCTTCAGGCCATGTGGCCCCCTTCATTCTCAAAGCAGCATGTGGGCAGTGAGCCTTCTGCATGCTTTGATTCTCCCTGAGATTCTTGCTACTAAACTAAGAAAATGAGTTTTTTCCTAGGGCTTAAACTCCACTTCATCCTAGTTCTGCCAACAATAAAATCAAGACAGATCCCTTGTAGTGACTCCATCTTATGGACATAATGAACTATATCTTACCTTTCTGATGATCAGATTCATTAAGTATAATAGTGAAATAGGACTACACAGAAGGAAAACTGTAAGAGACAATCATGCCTGCCACCAGCCTTAAGAAATACCCTTATGAATGCATGCAGGGTATGTCTTGAACAACAAAGCTTAGCCTATAGAGAATAAGGCTCATGGATTAGAACAATTATCAAGTAAAACCCCCAAGGGACTTCGACTATATGGCATTTTATTTGTGTTTTAAATAAATAAAGCTTGCCTAAAGATCAGCATTCAAAGCCAGCCACAGTAGTCAGTCATACAAGCTAGGCAGTGGTGGCACACACCTTTAATCCCAGCAGCCATACTAGTTAGCCATAGATGCTGGGTAGTGGTGTTCATGCCCTCAGTACCAGCACTAGAGAAGAAAATAAAGTGGAAAAAGACAGGAACTCTCTTTTCAGTCTGAAGATTCTTTGTAGAGGTTGGACAGATCGTTTTGCAGTTAAGAGCACTGCCTGCTCTCTTCCAAAGGTCTTGAGTTCAATTCCCAGCAACCACATTGTGGCTGATAATCATCTGTAATGAGACCTGGTACCATCTTGAGGAAGAGACCTGATCAGTCACCCTCATCAACTTATATCATGAAATCCAATATGGACAGGTACAACAGAACCACCATGTATGGGCTGCCCATGCACACTTCAGCATTACCAGGGCATAAATTTCACTCATTTCAATTTCAAGACTGGCTGCTTTGCTTCCCTGATCTTCAGGCAAGCTTTTTTTTCTTGTTAGATCATAAACAAAATATCACTATATATAACAAATACATATAATGATTTAAAATGTTAAATGTTTTCTATTTTCCACGATTAAAGAAAAATTATTCTCTAAACTTGTCAGAAATATACTTCTAAAGTGCCAGGGCAGGTGGAAGCTGCCCCTTGCCTGCCACATGCCAAGTGGCCCAGATAGGTGCATGCCACTATGATGAACAGGTATGTGGTAGAGAAATGGGAGAGGAGAAGTGGAGCAGTTAGTGAGCTGAGAAAAAAAAAGCAGAACTGAAAATGCAACTGCGGTGAGGAACAGGCTGATATGCGTGGCCTACACTGATACCTGGGGCTATAAAATGTTCAGGCCTGTGCTCCTGCTAAGGGACATGTCTGAATCCTTGGTCCTACCACAGTTGGGGTTTGTGTAGACATCTGTGTCCTGTGTTATCATGGATGCCTATGGTCCGGGGCCCCACCTGAAGCCGTGTTGATTTCCAGGAGGCAAACTACTTCGGAGACAACATGAATCTGAGGGCCCTATGCTTTTTGGTGACTGGGTCCATTTCTGGGCTCATGGGGGTCTGTCCTGATGTCCTTGATCTGGGTTGTCACCAAGAGTCATTTAGATGCTCCAGATCTGAGCTGCCACCGAGGCAACGTTGGTATCCAAGGTCCATGCTTCTGCCAATGCCATACCAATCTGAGTGGCCTGTGCTGCCATCCAAGACCATGGTGATATCCAGGGCTGAGCTGCAGCCAAGGGTCATGTCTGGGTCTGTGGAAGACAATGAGGTAAAAAGACACAGTGATTCCAGCTTATATACTATAGTTTTTAGAAAGTTATTATGCTCAAATTAACCATAAATTGACTTGCTGTAGTGTACACAGACATCTTGACTTAAAATAGTTAATTGAGCTTTTAAAGTCATTCTAATATGATCCCTATTTAAATGAACTAATTATAGACACAAGTGGTTAATGTGGTGTGGTAGTTTGAATGTAGTCACATGCACACACCCTGCCCATGAGCTCATAGTCTATGAGTGAACCAACAAGCACTACTCCTCCATGGCTTCTTCTTGAAGTTCCTTTTCTTATTTCCCTAAATGACGGACTGAATGCCATAAACTGGAGCAAACCCTCTCCTTCTTGATAGTGCTTTATCACAAAAACAGATGGAAATTCAGAA
>LOJH01046927.1:0-13307 GCA_001685095.1 Ellobius talpinus
GGAGGAGGGGAGGAGGTGGAAAATTTTTTTAATAATAAAAAAAATAAAAATAAAGGTAACTTAGTCACGACTGAAGCGCATCAGGTCAGAAGAGGGCATACAACCCAGCCCTGCTTCCAACTCTAGAACACCGAAGCCAAGCCATTTTCTAAACCTTGGTATCTTTGTTTAAAACAAAGAGAAAAAAAAGTAAGAGATTGTAGGGACGTGTGGGAGAAGTGATGAGTTTGGCCAAGGGGTTCCCACAGGTCCATCTTCTAACCTTTGTTTTTATAAACAAGATGACCTCTGCAATGGATCACCTTCAGCACCTCCAAGTTTGGAGTTATTCAAACCACACACAGTATTATCACACTCTGAACTACTAGATGGGACAAAGCGTCAACTCAGCAACAAAGCAGATTTGAACTGAAGTCAGAGTGGGCCACAAAAAGATTTCTTTCAAAGTGTGTGTGACACCTGACCTGGTAACAAAGCACATTTAGTTGTGTCTTCTATGACCTTGCGCTTTAGGAATGGGCACATACTATCTAAATAACAACAATAAAAGATGCAGGAATCACTTCTTTGAAGGGGATGTTATCTGGATGAGGATATTATAGAACATTCCAGGCTAAGTGAGGTTTTGCTGACAGAGTAGGTTGGGATCTTTGTCTAGGTTTCAGATGATGCTTGTCAAAAGCGAGGATGAATTCTAAGCAATCAGAAACATACCGGGAGTTTCCTCCTATAGGCATGGTCATTACTCTCTCATTTTACAGAAATAATGTCAGCCATGGATTGGAGGCAATGGCTTACAAGACAAAAGTAGGAAGAAGGATAGACTAAAAAAGGAGCAATCTGTCTCAACAGTGAGTAAAGAATGAACTGAGGCAAGCAGAGCCCAACAGACCCACCTCACTTGGAGCACCTTGGAAGCCCTGCCCAGTGTGCCCCAAGGCCTCCTTAAAGATCCCCTTGACCATATGAAGTGAGCCCATGACTGGATGAGTGCCATGCTCTGAGACAGGAGAGCGGCAGCTTATAGAGTGAGGCAAACAAGAGAACGCCATCAGACTGCTCAGTGACCAGTGACTGGGGACATTAAATGCTGGGACAACTCGCTTGATAAGGCCTGGGGAAGTCATTTGAGAAACAACAGTAATCAAAACTAATGGAAATTTTTTTCATGCCATTAAAAAATTCAAACCAGAATCATAATGCAATACAATTATACACTCACCAGACAAACTGACACTAGCACAAACATTTCTAGAGATAGTAGGCCTCCTAGCAGGTAAAATCAGACATGCCATCAATACTCTAGAAGGTTATGTTCAATGTCTACTAAAGCTGAACATGATCTATCTACTCTATGATCCAGCATCTACTTTCAAAAATACTCCTTTCAAACATGTGTGTAAATTCACTACCAGACAGCGATCAGAATGTTCATAATAGAATTATTTCTAATATCCCAACAAGGAGCAACCCAAGTGCAAGAAGAATGAATCAATACACTGCGATAGGCCCACCTTAGGTAACTCTGCACAGCTATGACACAGCCAGGCATGAGCCAAGCCAGTTCAGTTCGTAAGACTTCATTGTACAGGAATGAAGGTATCTCACAAACAGAATATGAACAAGGGAAGTCAGTCACACAAATATAATCATGGCCTGCTTTCAGAAGTGAGGCGAAGTGGTTTCTGTGGAGAACAGAGGAGCAACCCGGAGGATATGGCAAGGGCTCTAGGGCACGAATAAGATTGTGGTACTTCGCCTGTTTCCTATATATGGCTATGCTTTGCTTGTGAAGATCCATCACTACACACTTGTGATTTGCATATTGTTCTATAATTGTCAAGACTGAGGAAAGGCTCTGGGGGCACATTGAGGGGAGGGATCCTCAGTTGCTAGCAAGGAAAAGGAATCTGAAGACAGAGAGCAGTGGCCAAGTGTATGTGCCCCAAGTAATAGTATGCCCACACAACTGCTTGCAGCTCCAATAAAAACAAAGTCTTTCTCTGATAAAGAGAATCCCTAGGACTACCTAAGCCAGAAATTCCAGTTATGATGAGGGGGAAAAAACTGACACCAAGAGCAAAGGGCACAATTTGATCAAAGTCATACTAACTAGTGACACAGTCAAGTATAAGCCAGCCCAACTCGAATGATACTTAAATTGATTATTTTCTAAGGATTTATGACCTCAATTGCCCTGGATGGCTAATTAGGTTTCCTGTATTGGACATGACTTCCCTCCTGCTGTGTGAACATTAAGTCCAATTAGACAGTTGTTGGTTACCTCCAACATGTGAGTGCCCTTATTGCACCTGTATACTTATTTTGCATGCTGGTACTGGAAACTTAGCCAGCTTCCCAGGACTACTGAGGTCATGGACTGTAGAATAAAATCTACTACCACCACTCTGCTAGACAGTATAATTGCTCACTACATTCTAAACCTTATCCTTACATCCACAGATAAGTGTAGCTACATCCCTCGTCAAATAAGCTTCTCTTCACAGCAACTGGAAACCAGCACAGAGAACCACAACTGGACACAATGCAGAGGTCAACAGGCCCACAGGGCACCCAGCTCCAACAGACACAGTTACATCACAGCTCCTGAATTTACAGCTCAGGGAACACTGTGGAAGAAAGATTTTAAGAGTCAGCATAACCAGGAAGTCAGCTATGAAACAATCTCTCTTCGACATTGCCGGATACACAAGACCAGAACAATGGCAACATTAGTAGACAAGTGAATGTGAAAGAAGGAAAATTTCATGAGTCCCAAAAAACTACAAGCACTAATGACTGCTAGAAGGAGCATTAGCTTCTCCCAGGGATAAGCCCTTTACTGTTTGCCCAATGCAGAGTGGTCAGTCCTGAAACACACAAATAACACAAACAGACTCAGCAGGTTATATTTATATTTGTGCACACAAACAGGAACATACATATGTAACAATAATAATAAAAAAGAGGCTATAAACTAGAAATTGGAGAGCTCAAGGGAGGTTAGAGCAAGGGTAGAACTGAGTTGGGCTGGATGGAAACGAGGAGGAAAGTGATATAATTCTATTTCAATTAAAAGCATACCTTAAAAAGACTTAAGTTTAATTATATAGGAATCAAGATATCTTATTTATACTACCCCTCGAAATATAAAAGATTCTCAATATGGGACAGGCTCTGCTCATTTCCTTCAAAGCAGAGAAGCAGCCAAAAGACATACTTCTTACCACACTGACATAGCAGGGAACAGGGATCCCAGAAGGTATGAAAGAGAAAGCAGTCGTCTTGGGACATTTGAGCTCACTGAACACTGAGGATGGAACAGAGAACAGCTATCACTGCCCCTATAGTTTCCATTCTCTACAGACAGCACTCAGTGTGACAGTGCGCATCTGGACCATCTGTCCTTGTGGAGAAATCACATGCAAGGTCTCTTTTATAAGCAACCATTTCTTGTAATAAAGGGCAACAGAATAATCACACAAAAGAAAGTATGAAATAAAAGAACAATTATCCATAAAGGTTGGCAAGAACACAGCTGGATGGATGATTTCAAGCAAAAAAGAAACAATCTGAAAGATGCCTAGAGACATTATTATTGCAAGAACAAATGCTAATAGAAGGACGCCCAAGCAGACAACCATGACTCTGCTTAAAAGACAGATGAGAAAGGAGCCAAGGAAATGAAAGAACTAAAGCCCAGCCTTGGAGCAAAGCAAGAATCAGAGCTGCAATTCAGAAAACAACGCTGCAGAACACAGAAGGAAACCAGAACCGGGTTCTGCAGAGCACAAATCTCGTCCTGACATTTGCGGAGATAACTGAGCAGATGGGGCTTATACACAGGCCATCATCCATTTTGATTTTTAAAATACTGACAGCCAAATTTACTACAAATAAAGGATCAGTTCCTAATGCCACTTTTCTCCATCAATCTTTACAAAATGAAAAGGCAAAAGGAACAGCACGAAAATCAATGCATTTGAACATGAAGAAAAGGCGAAAGAAAAAACCATCCCAAAATTAAAGGTCGGTTTCAAACAGTAAGAGACAGGCAGTACAATGCACACCTCCCAGGAGGTTCCCGGCTGCTGCCTGCCACAGCTGTTGCCCGCCTTCCCTCATCTTCTTCCCTGTAAAGATGGGGAGACCTAGCACACCACCCTGGCAGCACTGTTGGATGAGGCAAACAATGCAACAATTAAAACTGTCTTACCTTTATGGCTGCTGAGTCTTCAGTGCAGGAGGAAAATTGAATTTGTATTTCACTGGTTTAAAGTTGCAAATTAAAACTTAAGTTACTGGAAAAGCTTTAAATATATTTATAGCAAACTCAGTATGTGTACTGTATTTTATGTGTAAGTTTTTATAAAATAAAAATGCATAGCCAGTAAATCTAGTGCCAATTTGACATCTGAATTAAGATGCACTGTAAATGTAAAAATAAGGTGAATTAACAAATATTTTTTGATAAAACTTAGGTAAATTGTACACCATACTCTATTATAAATGTATGATTATTTATGTATATATTACAGATAAATATTGTACAGAAGTATATATATCATATATACATATGCATGTGTATATAACATGTAATTATATATTATATGTACATATTATATATAATTATATATTGTATTATGGAGTATAGAATTTATTATATTATATGTTAATATATGTTATATAATGTTATTTCATATAATAAACAGATATCTACATTGTCACAATTTCTATAAGATAAAATACAGTATTAAAATTGGTCTGAGTTGTTTAACGATTTTAGTGTGGCTAGAACTGCAAGCTGTGTACTCTAGTCGAGTTAGACAGTGCTGCCCTGAAACAATGCCTGTGGCACAAGAGATTCTAGATAGAAACCATTCTATATGGAAATTCAACTTCTCATGATGTGAAAATAACTTGTATGTGCATTATTTAGGATAATAAAATGGGCCTATAAACTTAAAGAAGTGTTACAGCCAGTTCTATAACATGTCAGTCAAATCGGTTAGCTGCGTCAATAGTATATTTTTATTGTAATGTTATAAAAGAGAAAGGCTTAAATATTACACAGTAATATGTAACTCATTAGCCATCAAAGGTGACCATCTTCAGTGTCATCTCTGTTGTCCAAATTCAAGGAAGTCAGAGCTATTTGGAAGTAATTCGTCTTGTCTTTGAGACAGACAACTTTCTCAGGAAGCTGCTCTCACCTGACAAAGCAAACGGCCAAAAGTACGAGCTATATATCTCAGGGATTTATAACCATCTCCATTTCTGCAAGCATCAGAATATCTGAGCAATGAAGATCTGCACGCAGCATAGGTCCATATTCCCTTTTTCAGTAGAAACACACTTGCTAATTACACTTCTTACAGACACATGCTGCTCAAAACCATGGCCTTAGCAAGGAGAGTGGGAGTTCCTGATGTCTAAGTAAAGCAAAACTGCTGCCATCCTTAAACAGTGCAGAAGCAAAACTAATTAGGGTGCTCAGAGAAAGCAATCTTCTTAAACCTGCTTCTGCCACACAAACACGGGGGATGCCAAGCTGCCACACAGAGTACCCATTGCCAAATAGGCACAGATGAAAGAGTATAAACCCATAGTCAACTGTAAATTAAGTTTTCAAGTATACAGGAGGGCTGGAAACAACTCAGGTGGTAGAGTGCTTGTCTAGCATGCATGAGGCCCTGGGTTCTCATCCCAACACTGCATAATTCAGGTGTGGGGGCACAAACCTGTAAGCCTGGCGCTTGGGAGGCAAAGGATGAGTTTCGAAAGTTCTAGGTGATCCTGGGCTACATAGAAAACTTGAGGTAAGTCTGGGCTGAATCTCCATCTCAAAATTAGAGAAAAAAAAAGACAAAAAGGGTTATAAAAAGGCAGGCAGGAAAACAGAAGCTTCAATTTCAAGACCATAATCAATTTGTAAAGGGAAGCCATGTTTCTATACATGGGATTTACTATGCCTTATCTTGACCCTGTCAAGGACTCTCCCATTAACTGCAGAAAGTTCACACCACAGCACTGATGCTCAGGGGACCCTTTCTTGGAACCCCTGGTGGAATATGAAATTCCAACTTCATAAAGAAAGTTCTCCAAATATTTTCTCTTAAGAAATACACAAATCCATCAATGACCACACACCTCCTGTTTGCCTTGCAGGTACTTATATTTTACACTATAGTTGATATCTAGGTTCTATGTCTACGTTAGAAAGCACATTCAGTGTCACTAAGGTTGGCCTGGTCTGGGTACCCCAGTACCTACTAGTTACAGTAAACAGCTTACCCCTACCCTAGTACCTAAGATAGGCTCAATTAATCACCAAATGGATGACCCATTCCTTCTCATGGTGATGGCTGTAGATATCCACAGCCTCACAGCCTGGCCCAACCAGCACACACTATCTCCCTGACCACAGAAACCAGCTAAGAAACCCAGCAGCCACTGAAAAGCCTGGGGGTTGCTGGGTGTCCGAAGCTCAGATGCGAATTCAGATGGTAGGATGAGCAGACATAGTGCTAGAACTGCTGACCTTCACCTTGCCAATCACAAGCATTCAGCAGCACAAGGCCTGAAGTCAAACACCCAAAACACAGAATCAAGGAAAGCCCCAGACAACCAGATCCCTGGCCAAGCCATTTCTAAACCCCTCCATATCTCTTTTTTCCTGTGAGCTTGTTAACATTCTTCACTATTTAAAGCTGCTTGGAACTGAGTTTTCAGTTATTTTAAGTAAATAAACATACAAAATGCTACCTGATAAAATGTCTTATAAGAGAGTCCATGTTGCATCTGCATCAAGCTATATAGTTTGATAAATTTTCATATTCAAGATATGAAAATTTTTATCTGCCCAATTAAGAAGACATATTATTGGTAGCCTAGTTGTACATCAGAGGATGATTCACTAAAGTGGTCCATTAACCTGAATGATATCAACCTGTATTGATATCACAAGCTGGCTGTGTGAGATGCCTTCTCGGCCCTTTGTCCATGCAAAGTCAGTTCATGTGACGGGAACTACCACTACCTGCATCTTAACATGAAAGTCTGGGAAACAGAAGGGTCAATGCAGCCAAGGCCAGCAAAATGGTCAATGGCAGGTCCAGGGTAAAGGTCATTAGTCTAAGAGGATAAAGGACCTTCTTGCTCCCAGGTTCAATGTGACTCCATTGCCATTGCCCTACTTCAAACTCAAAGCTCTCAGAAATCATCTCAGGTAAGCTAAATGTGCACTGGATGACTGGAACAATCAACTTATCTGTACCATGAACTGTTTTTTACCAACAAAACCATGGTCCCATAATTTAGCACCCAATCAGTACAGGTGTATAGAAAACACACTTCCATATGACCAGGTAATCTTTTCCTCCCTGCAATGGCAATAAATATGCAGTAGGAGCCTACCAGTACACATGCTCCATTGCAAAAGATCAAAAGAAAAGGCCCTTATGTATTCAAAATAATTTATCACAGTACAAACATTTAGCAAGGTGCATTTGACTTATTCTTGTCCTTTTGCTCCAGGAATGTTATTCAAAAGCAAGAACCAGCATACACCCAGCAAACCTTTATTTGTGAGCAGCTCCTGTATGGAGAGAGCTGCAATGGAAAACATGGTTAGCTTGGCATTCTTAATATCAGAGCTTGTCCTAGACAGAGCGCAGTGCTTCCTCGGACCCTGCCAGGCATGCTGCAGTACCGCCAACCAGCTCCCTATTAATTATCAAGTCCTGGTTGCAAAGAACAAAGAACTTTGTTTATTACTTTGCCTTTCTTCTTAAAGAACAGATTCGAGAGCAGAAGTTTAGGAATGGGAGAATAGAGTCTGCGGAAATTAACAGCCTGAGTGGAGCCTTAATGAGAGGTTGAAAAATTAAGAACTGCACACTGCAGAAGTGCAGAAGCCTCTTTCTCTCACGTGCGCTGAGATCAAGGAAGAGCCAAAGGACAAAATGTGTGAACACATTTCAAAAAGACTAAGTGCTTTGCCCATGGGAGTACTGACAGTGACTTTTGTTCAGAGAGGCATGAGGTCACCTACATTGGTGTATAGGATAAACAAACAGATTGCTTGTAATCATCCTCTCTCAACTCATGTTTATTATATACCCTCCACCCCCTGTCCTCCCTCCCTTCAGTTCTACTACTATGAACACCAGGAGCACACATACAGTTTCCTGTGGGGCTGCCTGGAAAGGCAAAGAGACAAGAAAAACAGATTGGAAAAATGCTGATGGGAGATTAGGAGGAGGGCAAGAAATGGCTGTCCTAAGCCTGTAGATTTATGTGACCTGCTCCCAGCTAAATGTGGTTTCAGCCACATATAAGCTTTAGTCAAAGAGGCACTGGCAAATAAAGTGCTTGAACATTCTTGTTGCTTGGAGCAATAAGGACTGTGAGATCACCTTATTAATAACTAACATATTGGTAGAGAGAGAAAAAGTCAAATCAGCCCCAACTGACCTGGAGCCAACTACCAACCAGGAGGATGAAGCCATCTCCAACCTGTCACGGCACACTCCAGAGCAAGACAAGGGACACTAAAATCCATCGTGTAAGCCTGGGCCATGCAATCATGGGAAATAGCACTGTCTGCTTAAGCCAGGAGGACGCAGAGAAAGTCTTCAAGCTTGTCCTTAAGTATCTTAGAAATAAAAGAACACAACTAAGTCTAGCAATTACTTACCGAACCTTTTCTACATAGGAAGAGTACCAGAACATAACAAAATAACAATCCCAGACCTCAAAAGAGTTTATAATTTTAACAGAGAATGAAAACATACAGATAACTACCATGTACTGTGATGGATTACACATCAGTCCCTTGCATCTCCATAAATGCCTATCACTTACATCACATTTATGGACCCATTCTTCCTAACAGCTTCTCCAGTACCGTACTGCAGTGTATCCATGTGGACCTTAGCGCCACCTACTCATTCAATGTCCAGACCTAAGTAGTTCAAAACAGAAACTGTTTATAGATAAGTACCTACATGTTCATAAAGTACTCTACGTGTCAAGGGCTTCTCAAAGAGGGGAGGAAAGGGGAGGGGAGGCAAAGAGAATAGACACACATAGACTGTACAAATTCACTTAGCATAAACTATCCTTAAAGAATTATATTGAAACTAAAAATTAAGATTTGCTGCTCTTACCATCTGAGATCCCAACCAGTGTGGGAGCAGAACCACTATGTTCTATCAACAAATGTCCTTTAGGCCTGATCCAGTAGAAATCAGATGATGAGATAGGACAGCCCAAGATGAAGGGAACTGTACAAAGGAATACCCAAAAGCAGGAAGGAAAATGTTCATCCCTAGATGCAATCCCTACGAGGGCAGAGACTTATTGCTTTGCTCTGAGGGTGTTCTCTCTGCCTAGAACAACGTCTACAAGGTAGGATTTTCTCAACAAATGGGTGTTCAATGAAGGAAGGAAGAAGAGATGAACAGATGAAAGATGGGGAGGATAAATGGAGGAAAGCCGAGGATCCATTATGAGGATGTTTTCAAAAAAGTTATTTAACAACCTAGGCAGTAGCCCAGGTTTATTAGAATATCAGCACAATAAGAGGGAGATCACTCATTAGCTTGTAATACTAAAAAGAATTCTTTGAATAATTTGAAAACAATTTTTTTAAGTTAAAAAAATTCAGCTTATACACACAAACACAGAAAGTATCAAGATTCAAAAGGAGTGATCTGAACAAGACCCACAGCAATAAGCAGGAACTGAGTTGGGCTATGTTTTTTCCCAATGAAAATCACACGAGGAAGAACCATGATGTCTGAAATGCCCACCTTGGCCAATCCTGAATAAATGTGAATGATCACAGTACTGTCTCCATGTAGCCAAGTGAATACATGTTGTTACAGTCATGTCCTGTACAGCAGGTCTTCAAAGGTCATACAGTGGTTCCATTAGGTTATCACCTAGTGATGCTGTACACATCTTAGCTTGTGCTATGATGCTAATTCTAGTATACAATTACCTGATAGCACACCTCTCAGAATATGCTTCCACCATTTTGAAATGCATGACTGCATTTCATATTGTTCAAATTGCAGAAATAAACTATAACTGATATGAGCCTGGCCATCAGGGACTTCAGAGTGTGCTTGCCTTGGCTCTCCCTTTGCACAGCCACAATACCATGCCTGTTGCTTGGTGTTTGGTGCCATTCATGAAACAGCTGCTCAGAACCCCTGGGTCCACCAATCCCGGAAGTTTTTACATCTCAGGCTAGAGTTTTGAATCAGGGAATGGCTAAAATAAACTTGATAAGGAAGCCTATACTCTATGGATGAAAGCAGTGTCTCAAAATTAGGGTTAAGCTGATGACCATAAATAAAATCTTATCCCAGATCTGCCCTCTGGTTTAATTTTTAACCAAGAACATGGAGGATACCACCAAAAGAAGGGAAAATTGTGTCTTCCCCATTCTTGGTGTAGGTTTTCCAGAAAGCAGAGGATCCAATTCCCTGGCCAGGGAGACCCAGAGAACCACAGGAAACTCATTTCATAAACGTACCACATCACAGGTCTGCTGAGCGATGGCCCAGCTAGTAGCCTGCTTCAGATCCATCCCTTCCAGTTCATACAAGGAAACTGCAGAGAGCCAGGGAAAAACTCTTTTATAGATTGCTGTAATCTTGCCGAGACAAACAGCTCAGCTGATTCACTCTGTCATAAAACAGAAGTAGCATGCTTCTCCTCAGAATTTAAACTCAGAAACCTTAAGCCAGGAAAAGATCCTGTTTGCATTTTATTATATTCCCTGTTACTTAAGAAGCCCTGATGGAGTAAAGGCGCCCTCCATCTATGTGCTCTCCATCCCAGCCATGAACTTCTTGTATTACCCAGAGAAGGACTAGCAGGCCACCAGCACAAATTAAACTGTGTGCATTCTTATCTCATCATTATGTGGGTTCAAATATGCCCCATTCAGCAGTGTAAACACCAACAGGGTATAAAATACTCAATAATTCCACACAATTAAAATCTGAAAAAAACTTCAAGTAACGTCAACACAATTAGAACACTTATCAAGGAAACTTCTGGTGTGGGGGGTCGGTGTGAGAGCAGCCTGCTTATTCTCTGACAGTTGGAAGCCCTGTGTGGGGCAGCTGAAAATACAAAATCCAGCCAGGCACTGGAGTGATCAAAGACAGTGTCTACAGCAAGAGAGGGGTGCAGTCTGCAGAAAAGCACGACTAACCAAAGCTCGAGGGACTCAACCAGGAGCACTACCTGGCTCTAAGTCCCTGGCTGTAGAGTGGTCCAGACACACGCAGGCCATGCTCCCTTCTGCCACACCATCTGTCACACGGCTGCCAGTTTTGCACTGCAGTCCTAACTGTCTGAGATTTATTTTGAAGCACAGAGCTGAAGGAGCTCCTGGGAAGTCAGATAACATGCCTTGGGCATTTATAAAACTCTGGGACAGAGAAACAAGTGTGTGTAAAACTGATAAACCAAAAAGCAGCAAAACGACGGAGGTGGGGTGTGGGGATCAAGAAAGAATTCTCTAACCCCACTTTGAGATGAAAGCTTGAAAAATTCAGCAGCCCTAAAACATCTGGGATTTGTAATATGCCAGACCAGAAGGTGTACCCAGGGTTACACCATGAAACAGGCACAGTATTGTAGCTGCCCAAAAGAAGAACCACAGCAAGTGCACTCTACAGCTCCCAATTGCCAGGCTTGCAGAAGCTGGATTCATCCTAAGAGGCAGCCCAATTGCTGATAAACTCAGCCAACATGCAAACCGTTTACATGCTGACATGTAGGACCAGAAAGACAGGCTGAAAAAGAAAAGGTGGGGCATACTGCCCTCAGAAGGTAGCAGTGCACCCAGAGACCAGGTACAAACACACTTGGGCATCAGTCAATGCTAGCCACAGAACAGAAGCCACCTTCACTGTTTAAACCCCAGGGAATTCAGTACAGGCACTGCTCACTCAATTGTGACTGGTTACTGTTAGCTGTAAGAGAGTTGCTGAAAAGTCACCAGGAATGGTGAAGTCACCCACAGACAACAGGAAACCAACACTACCACAAGATGAGGACCGAGAGAAGAGGATGTTTCTATGGGTAGTGTTACCAGGCAGAGCCACAAGCACCATGGGCTAGTCCCTGCTGGCAGGACTTGAGGCCATGGAGAAGAAAAGCTGCCACCAGAGAAGCTTTCAGCTTCCCACAGGCTCAAGGGAGCCTGGAAAGGGGCAGCCTGTTGGGGTCAGCCCCCACAGTACAGGACAGAGCAGAATGGATCTGAAGGCAAAGAATCCAGGATTGCCTACTTTTCCCAGTGTGGCAGCTCTGTCAGCACTCCAGCATGAAAGTACAAATCCATCTCAGGGGCACTGAGTAAAGTAAAGATTCTAATGCAGGAACATGGGGTGGAGTGCAGATTCAGAGATCTCTTTCCTTCCTGCCTCACAAACACCACTCACTGATGCAGCCCATTGTGAACCACACTTTCAACAGGCCAGGTTCTAAATGATCTGGGTTAAGGATGGGCTGTGATGCAGAGAACCCAGCCACATTCCTCCCAAGAACAAACCACAGCATTATGCATGAGGCCTTCAAATAGAGGAAAAGTGCAGGGGAAAGCACAGGAGACAAGCTCCACACAGCAGGAGGCGATGTTTCTCACCAAGTCCTCATATTTGAATAGATCAAGGCTATAATGGGGTACGCTGTGTGGCCCCAATGTTCACATCTGAGGTTCTAAGGTCTAGATCTTCAGGATACGACTGTATCTATAGACAGGACTTTAAGTTGAAATTAATTAGTTGAGGTTACTAAGTTAAAGTAAAGCCAGTGTGACTGTGGTCCTCATGAGAAAAGTTGACTGGGACATACAGAGGATGGCCAAGGACATAAGCACCAAAGGGAAGGTCATGTGAGGATACAGCAGGGGTAGCTGTCTGTGTGCCAAGGAGAAATGGCCAACCCTGGAAGCTCTTCATCTTGGAGTCCTAGGCTCTAGGACTGTGATGGAAAAAAAAATCAATCTGATGTTTAAACCATCCTGACTGTGGTGTTTATTTATGGTGCTCTTCACTGATTAATACAATGGGCTTCATTTTTATTTATTACCAACTGAATCCCATAACCTTTTACTGAATGCTGAAGCAGAGCCATGGAGCTGGCTTACAGAATGACAGATACAGTCCTGGCCAGCTCCAGCTCTTGACTGTCCATGTGAAAGACAGAGATAGAAGCAGGGACAGACTCCCAATGTCCAAATGAGGAGCAGAAGGAAGGAGATTATGAACAAGGAAGTC
>LOJH01046929.1:2984-13307 GCA_001685095.1 Ellobius talpinus
CTCTCTCTCTCTCTCTCTCTCTCTCTCTCTCTCTCTCTCTCTCTCTCAGCAATTCCAGGAAAGACAACAAAAGGTCTTTTAGTACAATGATTCCAATTCACTGTGTTTCATTAAGACAATGAAGAGTGGTAGAATTTTTTTAACTTCTTGCAAATTCTAAACATCTATGGAATTAGGGAATTAGGGAAACCTGTGTACCTTGGTGGTACCTGATTCCATACATCACAGGCAAATGTCTTCTGTATCTAACCTTATCTGAATTCTATCTAAAGCTGCTTTTCCTGAGATCTTCTATGGGTAGCTTGGAAATATTTTAAACGGACTCTCCAGGGATATAATAACATATATGAACCTTTTTGGTTGTCAGTTTCTAGAAATGTAAAAAACTTCTAGCCAGGCCTGCAAACCTACTACTGAGGAGGCAGATGATGGCCTTCAGTTTTCAGCCAGTTTAAACTGGATAGTGAGCTTGATGGCAGCCTGAATTACAGGAGACCCAACTTCTAAAATAAAAATGATGCGGGATTGGGAAGATGACTTAGTGGATGATGTGTTTGCCACATAAGCATGAGGATCTGCTCTGATTTTCAGTACTCACAGGAAGAACTGTAGACAGAAGTTTCTGTCTCGCCATGTCCCATAGCCATTCAGTCCTACATAAACACACAGAGGCTTATATTAATTATAAACTGGTTGGCCTATTGCTCAGGCTTATTACTAACTAGCTCTTACGACTTAAATTCACCCATGATTTCTTTTCTATGTTTAGCCATGTGGCTTGATACCTTTTCTCAGTCAGGCATTTTCATCTTGCTTCCTCTGTGTCTGAGTGGTGACTGTGTCTCTGTCTTTCCTCTTCCCAGAATTCTCCTAGTCTGGTTGCCCAGCCTATACTTCCTGCCNGGCCTATTGCTCAGGCTTATTACTAACTAGCTCTTACGACTTAAATTCACCCATGATTTCTTTTCTATGTTTAGCCATGTGGCTTGATACCTTTTCTCAGTCAGGCATTTTCATCTTGCTTCCTCTGTGTCTGAGTGGTGACTGTGTCTCTGTCTTTCCTCTTCCCAGAATTCTCCTAGTCTGGTTGCCCAGCCTATACTTCCTGCCTGGCTACTGGCCAATCAATGTTTTATTAAACCACTATGAGTGACAAATCTTTACAGTGTACAAAAGCATTATCCCACAGCAAAGAGTCTACAAGTGGTGGAGAACAGTGGTAATTCCATCACTCAGGGGATGGTCACAGGCAGATTACTGAGGCTTACTGGCCAGTGGATCTAGCCAAATGAGTGAGCCCTAGGCTCAGTGAGATACTCTGCCTCAAAAAAATAAGGTAGAGAGGAATGGAGAAAGATGCCCAATGTGGATCTCTGGTTTCCACACATGTGTACACACATGTGCATGTGTACACACATGTGCATGTGCACCTGTACCAGTACACATACATATTTATGCACATGAATATGTACATGTATGCATATTTTACACATATGTACACACAGAGAGAAGCAATGACTGGGGATATAGCTCACTGGTAGAGTATTTGCCTAGCATGTGAAAAATCCTGGGTTCAAATCCCAGAACTGCAAAAAAGTAAATTAATTAAATAAAAATAAAGAGATTAGAGAGATAGCTCCAATTGGAGAGATTGGTTAAGAGTACCTGCTATTGTTGTAGAGGACCTAAGTTCATTTTCCAGCACCCACATCAGGCAGTTCACACAACTGCTTGTAACTCCAGGGGATCTAATATCCCCTGCTGGCCTTTGAAGGCATCTATGCTCATGTGTACATGCCTACCCACAAACACACACACACAATTATACGTAATTAAAAATAAGTCCTTAAAAAACAAAAACTAAGACTTCTTCAATAACAAATATCCCAAACTATGAAATGTAGGAACTTAACAATTTAATAATAGGAAAAACCTTGTATATCCTCAATATCTCACAATAATATACGCAAAATCATTTGTATGTGTACATAAAATTATACATAAGTTACAAGTAGGACTCCATAGAGTATTTGCTTTATGTCTATTGAAAAAGAAACTAATAAGACACCAGAGAGACCTGGGCAGGGTGGGTGCAGCTAGGACAAACAAGTATGTGATGGAGAGACTGGAAGAAAGAAAAGCAGAATGGTTTGGGCACTATGAAGAAAGATAGAACTAGAGATGAGAGGGCAGTGAGTGGCCTGCACTGCCACCTGAAGCCACGGTGATATCCCATTCCATGCTTCCACCAAGGGCCATGTCTGGGTCCATGGCCCTACAGTAGCAGGGGTCTGGGTCATGTCTGCATAACCAATGTGATCACCAAAGGTCATTCAGACTTCCCATATCTGAGCTTTCTGCCTGGGGCCATGTAGAAGTTCAAGGACTACATAGAGCTGGTCCTGCCCTGTCTCCTGAGCAAAGTGGATAAGCCAACCCAGGGTTGAGCTGGCCCTGACCTCATTGGCCTTGTGATGGTGTGGGTGCTGGAGAGATGTGGTCCTGCCACTTGCTGCCCATGGCAAGCAGAGAGCTGACCCTGAGAGACAAGAGCAGGAGAGCTGCCCCTGAACCTTGCCTACCCAAGGATGTGAGCATGAGATTGCTTGTCCTGCCCCTTGCCAGCTACCACCGAAGGGAGAACTGGCCCCACCCCTAGCCTAGGCAAAGCAGGAGAGCTGGCCCTAGTGATGCAGGTGCAGGAGAGTGGATGGGTTGACAAACTCAGCTACCACCCACGTCCAGATCCAGGGCTTTGAGATTGCCCACCCCAGCATCTACTCCATCCATGAACGGCTGGAGCACAGTGATGTGGCTGGTCCTGAAGAACCAAAGCTGCAGGATCTCCATGACACAGACAAAACAGGGTATCTGAGAGGAGTACTACTGAGGATCCAGTATTGACAGTGTAGCAGAAGCCAGAGGTCTTGAACCAGACCAATGACTCATAGCAATGGGCATTCGCAAGTTAAGCTGTTTGCACAAAAGGGTAGACTGTGACACAGCGTGATATACCACAGCTTCTGAGGCAAGATTTTGTTTGTTTGTTTGTTTCCTTGGGGGGGAGTTGCAAGGGTGGAGGGCAGATATGGACAGACGAGACATGAGTGGGCCTGAGGTTCATGACGTGAAATTCACTAAGAATCAATAAAAAGTTTTAAAAAGACAAAAATAAGAATGAGGAAAACATACAATTAAGGATACAATTAAGCTAAAATTCCAAATACTAGGTGCTAGGTGCTTATCACGTCTCAGCAAATGCTTGGTAAGACTAGAAAACAGTCAGCAAACCCACTTTTCTTAAAGCCTGTTAAACAGGAAATATGCTGAAAGGAGAAAGTTAAATTCCAATACAACCTTATACTCTTGTAAATATGTAATTTGTTAAATGACAGGGAAATAAGAAGCCCTAGCAACAGACAAAATTCGGGATAGTTTTAAAACTCAGACTGGTTCCTTTTAAAGTATGAAAGACAAAAGCAGGACCTCTTAATTCTAGATTCTTATGACAATATAAGGACAAAGAGTTGACCGACTGAATATTTCCTTAATGGATTTCTTTGATCAAATGAACAACCCAGTCTTCTACAAAACAGAGATAGCCAAGGCATTCTATTTTTTTCTTTTGTAAATCGGAGTTACCTTTTAACACCTTTTGAGTTGTCTTTTGTTCCTTCTAGCATCATAGCAAACAACACTGGCAGACAAAACAATGCCATGATCCTATCTGCAGCTTTTTCTGCAGCGTTAAAACTGGCATTTGAAACAAATACTCCCTTGCCTACAGAAGAAGCCATTCCCTACTGCAGCAGAGCTCTGATCTACAGTCCAATTAGGTAAGCCACAGTGCCTGATACACTGTCTCCCTTGGATAAATCTAATTGCTAACAATTAAATTCCACCAGTAGGTCCGTTCCATATTGTTTTAGATGTATCATCCCAACTTATTCGCAGGTAATAGCCACGGTTCTGCAAAGGACTCTCAGAGGCAAGGCCACTTTGCAATTACAGGACAGCATGAAACTTCCATCTGTCTGCCCTTCTGTGTTCAACAGCACAGTCTTTGGGTTTCCGCCAGCTAACAAAAGACAATGCGTTGCCATCTCTCTTATTAGATTATGCTGTTGACGGTACGATAATCCATGTGTGTCGGCAAGGCTGGAAGGAAGGTGAGCGAGCAGACTTCTCTGTCGCTCAGCAAGCCTGTAGAGAATGTCATTTGGGTTTTGGCAAAAGGCGCTACCCTGCCAGTGTCCCTGGCTGTATCTCCGCATCAGCACTGCTCAGATGTCATCCTCCAGACATCTGCTCTCCTCGTCTGTGCTTTCCTCCTGGCCCCATCTCGTGTTGTCAGCTTCTGAGAGGCAGGAAATCCAGTGTGTATTTGCCTGGTCTCTGGGGGGCTAGTGATCTTCTCTGAGTAGTAGGTAATCAATAAGGACGTGTTAGGCTAATTTGTTTGCCACTCCTGTTTGCCAACAGTTCACAGCTACGCTGCATTGCTTGAGCTGGTGTTTCAGGAATCCTTTATAAGTCCTTGTAATGGTATCACATGAAGGAAAATCATGGGACAAAAGTTCTGATGTGTCTGGATTTTGGTCTCTGTTTGCTGCTTGGATGTTAACGGAGATGCTCAGTGTCACCTTGCTGTTGATGCTAGCCCACTTCCTTGCTCTATTATATAAAATAATCACCCTAGCTCTAATTCAGATCTCCCAAATCCTCAATTCCATAGCACTTACCATTTGCTACCTTACAGTTGTGTTTGTCTATTGATGCCTCCCTTTACCAGCATGCAACCTCCATGAGAGCCTAGACCAAATTAATTTGGACAAAACTATCTCAGCTCTTAGAGTTATGCCTGGGTGACTAGACCCTCAATGGATGTTTGCTCATCAGTAAATGCCTTCTGAAAATCACATAACTTATGCCTCTTGTTTGGAGAGGGAATTAATAGTTTGGATCAGTACTAAGATCAATTGCTCTGAGATTTGTCGGTTCTTTTCCCAGAAGACACACTAAGTGTCGCAACAAAAGAAGAAAGCAGATAACCATGGTGAAATTCCTATTACGAGGCCTTTCTACGTAGAGCTTTTTGCAAATCTAATCTTTTGGCTTCTTCTGGGAAATACTGATAAGCTCACTCCATCGTCATGATTAATGGGTATTATCTGTAGTCACTGTTACAGAAATCATTTGTTGAAAAAAAAGTTAACAAATAGGACCATAACTATTCCTCACATTAAGTGGTAGCACTTCAATTCATCAGAGACAGAGATGGCAAATTCAAGAATCTCAGGTGTATGTAGTCCATCCCAAAGTCTGAGAAAGGAACAACACTTCATAACCCAATACCTAAGGAGTCCTTCCTCAGGAGAGAGTTGAAAGCAATGTGGCCCATTGTTCTATTTGACGAGGAGATGCATTGATTGACCACCTCTTTAGCATATTCTGCTCCTGGGTAGCCTTCCAGTTTCCATTCCTCACAACTCAAGGGTCAAAGAACAATGCAGGCTGAAAAAGTCGTTCCAATTCTGTAAATGAATAAAATAGCAATTATACTGACCTGAAGGAGAAGACAGTCCCTGGCCACTTATGCCTTGGCAAACAGATACGCCATTTTATTTTGTTGTTGTTCATAGTTTTATGCCATCTCGGGCCCTTCGTGAGAATGGACACATACAAAAATGGAATCACAAGTGTTCTTTCCTGGTGTTGACTCATCATGAGTTCGCTTTGTTCAGGGACCTACCCCTGATTACTTCTCTAATCCCTGAATGCACACATTCGGCACGTAACATAACCATTGCCACATTACTTGCAAGGAGATAAGAGTTTTGGGGCTAAGGAAGCCCAAGTGGAAACATCCAGGCCTTACTTCTCTAGACTGAGAAGGTGAATAAACATAAGATTCCTTCTTCCAGTCACGTCAGAAAGAGTAGCAACAGCCCATCACTGCTCTCCTAATGCCAAGACAAGCTAAAGAACACTTTCTTCAAATTATGGTTTTACTAGGCCCGATTACATTCTTATAATACTATAAGCCCTAGAGAGGTAGAGTTAGGAGGATCCTAGGTACAAGGCCAGCTTGGGTTGCAAATCTGCCTGGGCTATTTGGCAAGTCTCTGTCTCAAAACATAAAATAAACAAAAATAAAAGAAAACATGGCTTTGACGAAGTCATCAGAAAGCCTATATAAGGCTTTAAGCAGCTTCCAACACTGATGAGCTCTAAATATTGCCCTTGCCTGTGGCAGGGGGGATCATCAGAGCTTTAGCATAGCTTTGGCAGCACATGTGGACCAGAGTCCTGAGGAGTTGAGAGCAAGTATGGGCTCTGGAGAGATGGCTCAGGGGTTAAGAGCACTGACAGCCCCTGAAGAGGACCTTGTTTCACTAGGTTCACTTCCCAGCACCTACCTGGCAGCTTACAGCCCCCTGCAACTCCAGTGCTAGAGATCTGTGACCCTATTCTGATCTCTGAAGACACCAGGCACAGGCACAGGCACAGACTTGGTACATTTAAATACATACAGGTAAAACACATGCACAAAACAAAAATATATAATACTGTGGAATAATCATTCTGTACACTGGGAATATGTATTATTCCCATTGGTTAAAATAAAAAGCTGGCAAGCCAGTAGCCAAGCAGGAAGTATAGGAGGGACAGCCAGACACAAAGTACTCTGGGAGGAAGGAGGGCAGAGTCAGGAAATGCCAGCCAGAGGCAGAGGAAGCAGAATATGAATGTGCCATGCTAATAAAGGCTAATAAAGGTACTTCCACACGGCACAGCATAAATAAGAAACATGGGTTAACCTAAAATGTAAAACCTAGTTAGTAATAAGCCTGAACTATTGGCTGAGAATTTTTAAGTCTATGTGTGGTAATTTGGAATTGGTTCCCGGGACAGAAAACACTTAAAATGAAACTCTTATAAAAAGAGAGAGTGTGGATTCCCAGACCTAACATTCCCCCACACTCTTCTACCAAGTTTATGGAGGAGGTACACCAAAGAAACGGTGGCAATAGTACCGGAGAGCAGGAAATGTTCCCCCATTCTGCTATGGTTGCTGTTCACCTCCCCCAAACTGGCAAATGGGATAAGAAGCACAGACAAACCAAAGTCTTGGTCCAGCTTCATACCAAGGGCTGCTCAAGGCCTGATGCTGATATAAAACTGCCAGAAGCCAGAGATGAGTTGAATTTAACCAACGCGGCAAAAGTCCAAGTGGCGGTGGTGGTTCAAGCCTTTGATCCCAGCACTCAGAAGGCAGAGGCAGGCAGATCTCTGTGAGTTTGAGGCCAGCCTGGTCTATAGAACTTGTTCCAGGACAGCCAGGGCTTCACACAAGAGAAACAAACAAACAAATAAAAAAGTCCAAGTAGAGTTCAGCTAAAATTAGAGTACTTAGTTCTGGGTGTTAGTCTGATAGAAGCACATTCATTGTCTTCTATAGTAGACACTGGTTATCTTAATGTTTAGTATTCTCTTGCATATAATGTCTGGGCATACAATCATTGTAAGACACAGGAGAAAAACATGGATATGTGGTACCTGGCTGCGGAGAACAGTAAAGTCAGATTATAAAATACCTCACAACAGAACCAAGTATGGGAGGTGGAGGCAGGAGGATCAGGAGTTCCAGGTCATCCTCGGTTACATATGGAGTTCTATACCCAGACTGAGCTACAGAAGACTGTATTTTCACTCCCCTTACCTGGCCCTAAAGATCTCATAACTAAAAGATAGATATTTTGAAGTAAATATGTTAAAAAGACATGTGAAGATATATGAAGAATTTTAGAAGAGAGATGAAAAATATGAGTAACATGAAAAAATATCAAAATTAAGAATGAAATCAGTAGGCTTGACGAAGAACTGTATGTTACAGAGGGGGAAAGTCAGTATAGTGGAAGGCATGGCCATAAGCCAATCTGATCAAAAACTTTCAAACAAAAATCTTTCAGTTGAGAATTGTTCCTCCCAGGCACCTCTAGGTTTGCGGCATGTTCACAGCTGAAGTTGCGTGTGACAGCTGGCGTCCACATGTTTAACATGCAAGTCCTTTAAGAACATTNAGCAAAAGTGTCTAGTGTTGGAATCTTTTCTGGAAAAACATGTTCTAGAGGACTTGAGATCAATATAAAGATTCAAAGATTGACAATATCAGCAAGGTTCGGGGGTCTTGGTTTTGATTGAAGATAAAGAGTTGTTATTTTGTTGTTTTTCATTTTTGTCTTTTGGATTTCAGTGGTCTGGAATATTCCAGAATTGTCAATATTATGTTCTGGCAGCAGGATATGATTCAGAGTTACAAGAAGAAACCCATTCACTACATGGTGTGGATTCCAGGAGACAGAGAAAGGACAGGATCTGCAACAGGCTTGGGCTGTAATGCAGGCAACCCTGACACTTGGGCCCTTTAATCCAAACAGATCTTATGGAGTCTGAAAGGAGCCTACACTGAGAAGTGATGGCTGCGTTAGTATCACAGCAAGAGGAGAAGCAAAGCATTAGAAGCTTAGAGATCTAGAGCAAGGTCATGCACTAGCATAAAAGAATTATCTACAAGATGGGAATGGTACAACAGGTGCAACCTGCAAGAAATGGCAGACACAGGTAAGCAGAATGAGAAGATGCTAGCCATCAAAGCTTCAGAGACAACCCTCTCCCAGTTTCCACATAAGGTCAGTGGTACTTTAATGCCCCAGTGACAAAGGTGAAGAAAGGTCAGGCTGACTTCATATATAGACTCTCTCAGTATGTGAGACATCATATCCTCACTCATGAGGACAACAGGGGAATGGAACAAAAATGGGTACAGAAAACCATCTGCAAAAGCCCTGTGGATAAAAAGCCCAGCCCCCTTGCTTCAGTTCAAGACACCGCTGAACAAATACCTGTTAAGTCTCACTGTCACATACTGTGAAGTGGGCAGAGGCCTCTGTCAGTGTTGCATGGCAGTTGGACACCTCTTCTGCCCAGTACAGTTTCTCTCCCATCCTGGTAGACAGTATTATCCTGAGCATGTCTTAGGATCCTACCTGGACAGAACTCTCTACTTCACTGTTCCTTGGGAAATACAATCTGTAGTGATTATTTAAAAAAAATAGAAATTTTAAGAAAACAATGAATTGAGTCAAGATTTAGAATTCTGAAGTTTATGGGCTGGAGAGATGATTAATGAGTTAAGAGGACTAGCTGCTCTTCCAGAGGACCTACATGGCAGCTGACAACCTTTTGTAACTTCAGTTACAGGGAACCCAGTGCCCTCTTCTGGCACTAGGCACACACATAGTGCACAGACTTACATACCGGCTAAACACTTATACACATAAAAGAAAATAGAAACAAAATATATTTGCAGAAAAGATCCTGAAATTTCTAAAGTTTGGGAGGGAAGTATGTAGTCTTTCTTGGAAATACAAGCTACAACACACCTTTAATCCCATCACTCAAGAGACAGAGGCAGGCAGATATGTGTGAGTTTGAAGCCAGCCTGATCTACACTGATCTACAGAGCTACAGAATGAGTTCCAGGACAGCAGGGGAGTTACACAAAGAAGCCCTGTCTGAAAAAAACAAAAATAAAAAAAACCAACAACCAACAAACAAAAGTAGAAATGCAAGCTAACCTTCTTAGTATATTTAGTCCCTGAAAATGGAGAGACATCCAACTGAAGTTCTAGGTGGGGCTGTTTCATTGGGACAGCCACTCCACTGTCTGAAAGCAGAGAGCCAGAGGGCACTTCCATCTGGAACACAGGAGAACAAATGATTTTCCAAGTTTTTGGGTTTTTTTTGTTGTTGTTGATTTTGTTTGTTTGTTTTTGTAGGCAGGCATAGCTCCGGCTAATGCTTGCTGGAGGAACTGAGAGTTCCCTAGAGATCTACTTAGCATACATACATCTATACTTAAGGAGGGTAATTAGCATTGAATGCTGAAGGAAAGAACCACATACAATATAGGAACAGTCATTCTACAAGGCAGTTCTCAAAGGGCCAATATTTCTTTCCCTTTTCTTTACCAGAATTTTTATTTGACCCCAGGTGCACGGGAGTGCAGTAAGCATAATCCTAAATTCAGGTCAGAACTTTCATCAATTATAAGAAAAGTCTCCTTTTTAAAATTGTTCCCTGTGTACTTTCTGATTTTTTGTGTTTTTTAAATATTTTATTCTTTTTTAATTGATTTTATTAAGCTATACATTTTTCTCTGCTCCTCTCCCTCCCTCTCCCTTCCCCTTCAACCCTCTCCCATGCTCCCCATGCTCCCAATTTACTCAGGAGATTTTGTCTTTTTCTACTTCCCATGTA
>LOJH01046930.1:0-13307 GCA_001685095.1 Ellobius talpinus
GCTGGCCTATCAAAAGGCCAAGGCAGTTTCTTTATTAACCAATGAAAGTAATAATTTTTTTATGTATATGATATAGACACAAATACATTCATCCATATATACACATACATGCAAACACATATATACACACATACACACTTACATACATAAACATACATATACATGTGCGCAGGTATACATATGTGGATACATGCATACATACATACATAGACACAAACACACAAATATACATGCATATGTCCAAATATATATACATACACACACAAGCACACAAGCATACAGGGATATATGCATACATGAATACAGACATACATGCAAACATACATGCATTCATACATATGTGCAAACATTTTCATGTACACATACATACATGAACATATGTATAAATAGGTTTATACACACATGCACCTATACACATACATGTATGCGTGCATGCATATAAGCATGCATAACACAAACATACATATACATACATGCATAAAAACACATATGCATTTACATATTTACATATATAAACACATATCTAGATACACACAAGGATATATGCCTACATGTGTATATTTGTACTTTTATATCAATTTTATTTTATATCTAAATCTGATTCGGAAAATCAAAGCTCAAATTTTAAACACAACTTCAAATATATTGATAATAAGTATAACTTTACTAGATGCTTTAATGAAGATGTAAATGTTTCAAATTATATTTCAAGATTTCAAAATCTAAAAAATGAGACATATGAAACATTTTAATACGAAAAAGTAGAATATGCATAAAAAGAAGCACTTCATAATATTATATCAAAAAGAAAGATTTTGAAGCTGTGGGACATGTGTCATGTCATTCAAGGCAGAAAAGAATAAGAAAAGAGGCCTTACTCATGAAAACAGTTTGCCATTCAAGAAGAACTACTGAACATTAGTATGTAACCAATATCATGTCTCAGAATGTAGAAAAACCAAAAGAGATCTATGGGGAAATTTTGCCAAACCTAATTGTTGCAGGAAATTTGATCTAATCTCTGACAGTATTTTATAGGGAAGGTAGAAATATCAATAATATGTGAACATAGTACGTAAAAACAAGTTGATATTACTCATGGAGAGAATTCTTTCATAACTTTCATGATGTACTAGCTGTCTATGAATAAGAAGTGATGCCATATATACTATGTATTATTAAGATCATGGCACAGAATGACAATATTCAGAAATGCCACATGTTAGATAACATCTGGTTTAGAGTAGCTATGTATCACTCAGAAAAATTAGCTAGCGAGGTTTAAAAATCAATTATTTGAAACTTCTGTGCTATCTTTCCATACCTCTTTAACTCTGTGGGTATGGCTTTCAACATCCTTAAATCCTATTAGTAACTTGAAAAAGTCAGTCCCATTAACTTGGCAGAGCCTCAGTAAAAGAACATTTGTTATTCCTTCCCCTACTGTGTCTTCAGGCAAGATTCCATAAATGATGGACTATTCCATTTTCTAGTTCCCAGCTTTATTAGTTTCCAGCCAAAACTTAATCAAGATTTAAGGTCAATGAAAAGAGAGTCCAGCCTGGTCCTTGAGGGAGTGATTGCATAAGATAAGTGTAACTTGAGAAGATTCTTATCAAGGCCTTTAGGGCTGCAGAAAATAAATAATGAGGAGCTGCTCATGACTTGTTTGCATCATTTCAATGGTCTGGCTTGCTTGTAATTTGGAAAAGTAAACCCAGCTAGGGCCAGTCAATGCAATTACAAATACAAAGCAACATTTGATTGCTTTTCCATGCCTGAAAACATTAAGAAAATTAAGACTTTCCCCCTCTTTCCAAGTATTGCCTGTAATTATGGATAGCGAGATTCTTAGTTTCCAGAAATCATGGAAGTCTTCTATGTGGCTACTTACTATATAGTTGATTATCAGAAGCACGTGTGAAAATATTCTTAATGAGTACCATTCACAATGCAACAGGGAAGAGACATTAGTTCCCAATACTGCTCGGTACTAATTTTCAACAAGTCATTCATCAGTATGTGCTCTTATTTAAAAGATGAGAAAATGCTGACATTTACTGCTGTAGTGAAACTCTGCTTAGATTATTTTTTTCAAATCTTCTCTTGCAAGGTTCAAAATGGTCTCACCTTGGAACACTAAGCAAAAATGAATTTGGGAACAGAATGGAAACCAGCGAATAAAAATGGAGACTAAATATTGTAGTAAAGCTAGAAAATATTAAGCAGATTACATTATATGCTGTTCAAATACCGGCCATGCTCTTAGTCATGTTGTGAGGAGTTTTATCACAATCAGTCATAGCACTGAATAAATAGAGCTGAAGTCATAAAAGAATATCCTGTCCCCATAGTTCATTTACATTTACTCCACAGGTCAATACTTTCTTCTACCATGGGGAAATCTGTAGTAGGGTCTTTCTGTTTTTCTGGTTAAGCTTGATTAGTACAAACGGTTCTCTGGTATCTTCAGTTCAACAACACAGCCTCTGCTTAGGAATTGGCAGTTGAGGCCTTTGCAAAGGCCAACACTGATCCCTGTTTCAAGTCAAAACTCCTTCCCTGATTTGTTAACTCTACATGAGATCTGGAACCTAGAAAGGGGCTTGCACGTCCCTATCCCAGCTGGACCAGTGCCTTGGCTTCTCATCTTGTTTGTTGTGTTTCTGCTGTCATAAATGGGAGCAATGGGAAACAGGAGTGGAAGCGGATGCAGGAAATTGCTAATGACTGGTGCCACTGTGGATATTAGAATGCTCTGGATCTGGCAGATGTTTCCACTCTGTCTCACAATACTGCCCCATCACTTTGAATAGCCTACAAGGTTTCCATTGAGAATTCAATTAATCTCATTTTCTGTTTTCCCATGGATAGTATTTATGAAGCCCTAGGTATCTTTTTGATGAGAACGTGGGTATGTTCAAGACATCCAAAGATGAAATGATTTTTGTTTTCTTCAAGTCTGCCTGTTAGTTTATGTACAAGTGCCAAAGGAAATCCTTATACTCTGGAAACTCATGCGCACTGGCCAGGTCACGGAATAAGAGCTGTCACTCTTCTTTAGCAACAGCAGATCTCAGTAACCAGACAGTCCACCTTCATATTTCTCTGCTGTATGTGAGATACCTGATCACAATGTTCAATTTGCTAGAAATGGGACATGAAAGATGTTCTGGGGTTCTTTGCTAAAGCCCTACCTCCTAGTATTGAAATGATTTCCTACAACTTACTCTAGAGGAGTAGTGACACATATCACAAAAAATGTCTTTTTTTTGCCAAAGTGAGATCTGGAAACTCTCTTAAATCCTCAAAGGAGATGATGAGTATTACTATCATAATTGATTGATAAATGCATTACAATAATTTCTTGGGAATATGGTATATATTGTCACAGTACTTCAATGTGTTATCATTACATCATTGCAATTGTCTTTTTCGCAAGCACAGCTTTTATGTTATTTGAACTACACTATGTAAGTGCTGATAATACTCAAATAAGGAGGCTTAGTAATAGCATTTATCTTACAAATTCAGCAAATACAAGTAATCAAACTTTTGTCTAACCAATTACAAAACATAGAATTATAGGGAAACATATAGATATAGATACATACATGCACAAGTATATATAGGTATATATAATATATAACACACTATATATGCATATATTTGTGTGTGATATATACATTATATTTTATATAATATTACATGTGTATTCTATACATTATATTATATGTAATATTATGTGTGTATATTTTATATATGCACAGATATACACATCATGAGAAAATAAAAACTTGTCCTGAAAAGTATGAGACTTGGTTCTGGTAAACTCGGAAACAGCAAATCTCTAGGATGTTTTCTTTCTTCTTTCCTCTTTTTTCTGCAACAATTATGTCTTTTGTGTTCCCACAATAATCTTCCTCATGTTTCCTTGGTTATGCATGCACAGACTAGAAGAATGAGAGTCTAAATGAGCTTTCTAAATGATTACAGAACAATATTCAGACCTTTGTTCAAGCTTAGTTTTGCTCCATGGACTACAGGAACTGCAGAAAAGTGTCCCTGAATGACACTTTTCAGTGGTCTCCCACAGGTTTATAAATGTATTTTCCAGGAGAGTTTGGTTAAAGGATATCCAAATCATTTTTTCAGTCAGAAAAAAAACTAGCTAAATAAAATGCTGACAGTAAAAATCCGAGGGCCTAGTCCAGAAACCCTGGAATTTCTACTTCACCAAAGTGTCACCTCACACATGATATTTAATTTCCTTAGATTTCTTTCAAAGATTTTAATTCTAAATAAAGGGCTAAATCACTTTGTTCATTCATTATTAATATCATTAACATTACTTCTATGAACATTCCTTGGGAATTATTATCTAAAGTCTAATGTGGGATATTGTCATTTCGGTCTTCTCCATAATTTTCTAAACTATTTCCTGAAATTGGTTATTTTTCTGATTGTGCCACTATCACCTTTCTCACCAACATAAAGACATGTCCTCTAACACTGAGATGGGAGGAGATCAGTGAAATCATGTGATAATGCATGCAACAGTGATGAGGATGCCAGTGTTCTGGTAGCAGCGCCAGATTTTGTCACCTTCAGTTTTGAAAGGTGTTGTGGAAACCTTACCTGTGCATGATAGTCAAATACATTTTTTGCATGAATAGAACTTCCAGATACACTGGCGACTCATACTTTATCCATTCTGACAGTCAACTCAGTGCACTGAAAGAATGAGTTTGGATTAATCTAGAGCAGGCCACAGAAAGCAAGTGCTAAAATAAAGCCATAAATCGGTAACGCTCCATAACGCAGGAAGGTTGGGCCACTGACTCTGGTTGTCACTCTCTGAAGTGAAAAGAGCTGCAGCACTGGAAACAGGTCCAACTCCGAATGCACAGGCATTGCCCAAACCGCAAAACCACTGAAGGTACCAAACCTCATCCTTCTAAATTGAGGCTGCATGAGAGACGGGAGTAAAACACTGCCTTAGTATTTAGTTCAGTGTGTCTCATAAGCCAGGAGAACAAACTGGCTCCAGATGCTATGCACATTTTCCTTTCTGATGTCTTCATGTGGCCTCCTAGTCAATTGCTCATAGCGGCATTCACCACAAGATAATATATTTTAGAGACAGTTTTTCAAAGATGGATGTTTTAGTATAAATATTATACTCATCTCACTTCAGCTTTGAACATCATAAGACTGAAGAGACGTAGCCTCCCGGAACCAGAAGGTGAAACTAATTTTTAAACCATTTCAAGGTGCTTTCTACCTAGGAACCTGCCACTGTAATGACCAACCTTCAACTAAAGGATATACATGAGATACATTTAGATCAAATAGCATGTCATCTCCTTCTATTGCTATTCTCAACCATATTTTTCTCATAGGTTTACATTTCTTCATTCCTAAGAGCTCTGAGTTGAAACAAATTAAGTGTAATTGTATAGTTAGCGAATAAAATTAGGAATATTTTATAAATACTCTGAATGTCATTATTTAGAAGTCATTCACTATTCTTTGTTTTTACTTATAGATGTATCATTCTAAAAACACAAACACTAACTGATATTAAGATATATTAACATGATACAAGGGTTCTTATATGTCTATGAAGTTTACCTTCACTGAGATGTAAGGTGACAGTATAAAATATAATTTAAAAAGCAGAGATTTTCTCTTGTTTCCAAACTTTGGAAAGTGTTACTTTCTAAAACACATAATAACTAATTGGGACTTAGTCCTCACAATGTGTGTGCATAAATGTATCTGTATATATGTGTATATATATGTGTGTGTGTGTGTGTGTTATTGCTGTTATATGAAGAAAAGTACTTTCCAAAACTGTTTCTACTCAAACTTGATTCTGGCTCTTCGAAAGCGTCTTTAAAATTGTCAGTTTGTAGTACCTCTTTAGGTTGTTATTTGGGGATTTAGTTTTCTTGTTGTTTGGTTTTGTTCCAGAGGGTGTCATTTCCAAAAATCATTATCCTGGAGAAAATTCAGCCAATGTTCTTATTTATTTTACATCAAGAAAATTGCTGCTGTACTAAACTGTGTTAGCTTTTTACTGATATAATAAAGGTGACAAGCTTATTGACTTAACCAGTACATACATGTTTTCTTATAGTTATAGAGGTTACAGTTCAAATTAAAGGGCAAATACCAACATGTGTCAATCTGAAGGACTGAGAACTTTTTGAGATGATATAAAGACGAAGCAATATTGATGTTTTTATCTTCTACATAAGGATGAAGCCATATTGACATGCTCATCTTCTACATAAGGATGAAGCCACGTTGGCATTTCCATCTCTCCATTGTTTATTCTCTCATGGCCCTACTTCTGTCTTAAAAGTGAGCATCTTCCATTCTTTCTCGTAGTCTCACAACAACGATTTTTTCTCCCTCTAATAATAATTTCTGTTGCTACATTGAGTTCAGCTGGATAATTTCACCATATTAAATCAAATGACTGGTAAGAATAATTCCTAAATAATCATCATTTCCTTTGACAGTCAACACAACATATTTAGAGATTCCAGATATCCTTATGTCTTGAGAGGTGAATGAAAATGTTAAACTCCTACCAATACTTGATCAACAAAATATTCTTTTTTTATAACTTTTTATTGATTCTTTACAGATTTCACATCATGCATCCTGATCATATTCTTCTCCATGTACCTTTATACCCATCCCCTGCCCTTGCAATCTCCTCCAAAAATAAATTTAAAAGAAAAACAAAAAATAAAGCAAACAAACAAAAATCTCAATGTAAACGTTATAATGTAATTCAGTGAGTTGCTCAGTATACGATTTCATTCATACATCTTTACCTGTAAGTGTGCATTGCAATGGGTCATTGGTCAGGTTCAAGGACTCTAGTTTCTGCTACACTATCAATACTGGGCTGTCACTGGGGCTCTTTTTGGACATCCTGTTGCTGCTTTGCATCATTGAGATCCTACAGCTTTGGATCTGCAGGTTCGGCCCCTTCACATGCTCTAGCAGTTTACATTGGGTGGATGTTGTGGTGGGCCAGCTTCATAGCCCTGGTTTAGGGTCTGGGTGGTTACCTCATCATCACCACCAGAGAGAGCTCTCCAGCACTACCCTGCTAGGTCAAGAATGCAACAGGCAGAAAGGGGTAGTTCTCCTGCTCTCATACCCATGGTACAGGCTCGATTTCNGCCAATGGGATCAGCTCTACTCTGCTGCCCAGGAAAGGTGCAGGGTCCTGCTCTCATGACTACTTTAGTAGATGAGGGACAGGGCTAGTTCTTCCTCTCTCATATCCCTGAGACCAGTTGCAGGTGGTAAAGGGCAGGGAGGGAAGGCATCTTCACCCATGCTATCACATGAGAGGGTCAACTCTCCTGTTCTCATGCCTGCCTTCAGTAGGTAGCAAGAGGTAGGTGAGAGGAGCATCTCTCCATTGTCCACCCAACCACATGAAAGACAGGTACTGGGGCCAGTTCTCCCATTCTCAGAGGCAGGCCATCCATACCCTAGCCAATAGGGTCAGCTCTACTGTGCTGCCTAGGTGAGGTCTGGGCCCTGCCTAGTGTTGCAGACAGTGAGGGTTATGACCAATACCGTGAAGCCCTTCCTCACTGCCTTCAGTGGTAACAGAAGTCCTGGATATTAACACAGAATGAGCCTGCAGCAGGGCACAATCTCAGACATCGCATTTGTGAGCATCTCAAGCCTACATGACACCATGGACCCTGGTGGCTGTGCAGGCCACACAGATTTGTATGGCCCTGGCAGCAGCACACCTCTGGGACACTAACATGGCCACCAGGGGTGGCCAGATGCCAGACATCTGAATGGCCCTTAGTGGTAATAAGGGCCATGGATATCAACACAGACCTTGGCTTTGTTTGGACCATGGACCCAGACATGGTCCTTAACAGCAGCCTGAACCCAGATGTCATTATGGCCCCTGCTGGTTGTTGGGGGAGACCGCTAGTTAGTTTCCAGCCACTTAGCCCCAAAATAATGACATAGAAACTGTATTAATTAAAACATTGCTTGGCCCATTAGCTCTAGCCTCTTATTGGCTAACTCTTACATCTAAATTTACTCATTTCTAGTAATCTGTGCATCGCCAAGTGGCTACGGCTTACCAGGTAAAGTTCCCAATGTCTGTCTTCAGCAGTAGCTCTGTGTGTTCTCTCTGACCCCACCACCTTTCTCCCAGAATTCAGCTTAGTTTTCCCCATCTAACTCTGTTCCCCTATAGCTCTGCTATAGGCCCAAAGCAGTTCCTTTATTAACCAATGGTATTCACAGTATGCAGAGGAGAATCCCACATTAGCTGGCAGTGCAGGTTACTCAGATTAACATAGACCCAGTGTGAGCATGGCTCTTGAACACCAACATTGCCCCAAGTGGTGGCCCATATCCTGGATATCCACATGGCTCTTGATGGCAACAGAAGCCTCAGATACCAGCACAGACCCTGACTGCAGTATAACCACGGACAAATGAACAAAACATTCTTAATAAGACCATGCCTGGTGATAGATAACTGAATTCTCTCTCATAATTCTGCTTGTATCCCTTGACTTAATTTTATTTATACCTGTGTATAAGATTGATATATTCTGCTTCATGTGTTAATGTTCTAGATTCTTTTCTGTTGTGATAGAGTACCCTGACAAAGGCAACATTAAGGGGAAAAGGTTTATGTGGCTCACAATTACAGGTTCAAGTCCATCATTGTGGAAAGAACAAGGTTGGAACTTGAAACTACTTGTTGCATCCACAGCCAAGAAAAACAGACAGAGACAAAGAGCCACAGAGGGAGATAGAGGGAGGGAAGGAGAGATAGAAGGAAGGATACAGATAGAAGCTTAACTCATGAAAGTCTACTCATGTTCAGCCCTCCTATAGACCATGTAGTGGTGACACCATGCTGGGCTCGATCTTCTCACACCAGTTAATACAATCACGAGGATACCACACAGTTATGTCCATAAGGCAACCTGGCTAAACACTCCTTCAGTGAGGCTTTCTTCCTCTGTTATTTAAGATTGTGAAAAGTGGGCAATTTAAACCACCACAGTGCTTCTATTTTTCTGGTTGTAAGCCATCAATTCTTAATAAACATTATTATTGTTGTTGTTGCCATTATTATTATTATTATTTAGACTTTCAAACGGGTAAAATAAAATGAACAATTCTTTCAAATTCTGCTTGTTTGAGGGACCTTCCTTTTATCATGGTTGCTGTGATTTTAATAACTATTTGGCAAATTCAAGGTGGAGCATGCCAAAAGACGCTATTTCATGAGAGAATGCTTGCCTCTTGGAAACCCCTCTGAAGCGGATTTCACACAAGTCTAGAAGAGTTATTTGATCTGAAAATCCCTTTTTTGTGCTAACTTAGCTTGCGGATTGACATGCCTTTATTGCCTATTTTATGTATTATATTTTACAAGAAATCTTTTCTTCAGTCTTCATAACTACCTCTGAAATGGCACCAAGAGGTATTAGAAAAGTTGAACAAGGTCACACAGTGAGCATATGTGATAAAGATGAAATGAAATTAAAATGTGTTTCAGTTTGGAGATAATCATTTACCATAATTCACTACAGCAAGAACTGAAGATAACAAAATGAATGCAGAGGTTGGAGAACCGGCTCAGCTGTTAAGAGAGCTTAATGCTATTTGAGAAGTCCCAGGTTTGGTTCCTGCATCAGGAGCTCATAACCAACTGTCAACTCAGTTCAAGAGGATTCAATGCCCTTTGGCCTCTGAGGGCAACCACATGAGGTACACTTAAACTCACAAGGACACACACAGACACAGGAAATAAAATAAATAAAAACCTTAATTATAAACCTTTATGTAGTCTTTGGAAAGAGAAAATTAAGAAATGACAATTGAATTTTATTAATCTCATTCATGATGACATTGTATTTGTGACAAGGATGCTGGTGAGGATTACAAGAATAGTACATGATTAACATACAAGGAGGTGTACTTACATGATGATGGATCAGACCACAAAGTTCAAGGTTCTTAGGAAAGCTTGAGGATATTAGGAAACAGAATAGAAGATATGAAACAAAAGTAAACATAAAAATCAAAATAAATAAAGAATGTCTTCTCTCATATGCGGATCCTGGCTTCAAATCTATTGAATACTTAACACTGAGGACACATGGAACCTATGAAACAGGCCATTTGTTGGGGAAACTAATTTGGGGAGGGGACAATAAAATTCATTCAGGTAGTATAGTGACAGTGATGAACAAATGTGGGATCAGATGAGGATTTAGCACAACCCTATTATCTTATAATCCAAGTTTATAAAAGCAGATACTGCAAGAATGATAGTAGAATATAAGCAAAAAGAAATGGGAGGTGGATACTGGAAGTTAAAGATTTTTGGAGGATGGAAGTAGGGGTGGGGAAATGAAAACTAAAATTAAGGATGTATGAAGGAACCTTATGAGGCTTCACTATACATACTGAACAAAAACATCCCACATCAGAGAAATGCTGATCTCAGAAGACATGGGTTATTAATGAAAATTTCAGTGCCAAGTACAGGCAATCTCCCCGTGAGTTATTGTCTAGACATTCCCCGAGTCACTCAAAACAATACAGAGATAAGGAAAACATACAGAAAATTACTAATGAGAAATATGGATGGTTTCTGTGACAAACCAGACATATAGTATCTCTTTGTGGAAGAAATGTGGGAGAGTTTGGAGCCTCATGTCAGAAAAGCCCTTAGACGAGTGGGTGAGCAGAGAGTCTAATGGGCTTTTTCACTGTGGATTTAGTAGACTAGGATGCAAATGGCAAAAACTCTTCTAGAGGCTTCAATAAAGGAACAGAGACACTATCAGAAATTTAATAAGAGATCATTCATATTACACTCTGGTAAATAATTTAGCTATATTTTCTTCAACCAATAAATACCTAAGTGAGATCAAATTCAAAAGTCATGCCCTGGTTTATTTGGTGAAGGGAATATCATGATGGTATTTGGGTTTTAGCATAGATATTGTTGAGTGTGTGTATCCAGGTTTACAGTGATATCTGTGAGTTAAAAGCATAGCATGAAAACATTTGAAAAATGTAAAATGTGATGAAAAAAGAAAGCAATAAAATACATTTGAACTTGAACTTGAAGATAGGCAGATGTGGAGAAGCTGGCTACAGTCGTTAGACATCCACATCGTTTAGGGGAAATGGAGAGCTTTATTGTGTGGAAACTTCAGGGTAGGTGCCTAGAGGGTAAGACTTCACCATATGCATTAATAATAATCATAGACAAGGAAATTATGAATTTGAGAGGGGAAAAACACAGGAGGAGTTGGAGATTGGAAAGGGATGAGTTGAGATGAGGTAAACACAGTATTCATAAAAGAAAAACTTCAAAAATAAATTTTAAAAATTAATTATAAATAAATATTTTAAGGTTCCAGAACATATTAAATTCTTACTAATCTGAAATGAGAGTCTTTCTTTGGGAGTTTCCTAAGCAAGCAGGATCACCTAGGAAAGTCTTTCCCCTAGTTGGGTAAGGTATGCCTTCAGAGGCCTCTCCCACAGAAGTCTAATGAACCATGCTGCAGATCACATGAATTGGCACTGGAACTTGGCATTGAAAGCAATATGCTACTTTTCTAGCATCTGGAGTCTAAGGATTACAAATCATTGAGTCCAAGGTCCAGGCTCTATTGCCTAAGAGGTAAGACAATAGATAGCACTGATGGTCTTGCAGAGAGCAGGAGAAGCAAATATATGAAGCTGTGAAGGTAAAGTCTAGCTTGCACTGGGGACACTGGAATGGTGGCAATGATAAGACGATGTAGAACACTGGAAGTGGGGTCAACTGAGAGACCAGATATACTGTAGGACTAAGCTCTTCAGAGGCAAGTTACCCAGGACATTGTTGCCAAGATGATGCCTGCAAGAGCTTCAGATGTTGAACATGGAGCTTCAGAACTTCTTGTTTTTGCGCTTAGTGTCAGCCTTAATCTGATCTTTCCTTGATAGCTTACTTTTCCTCTCTTTTGGAATAAGAATTCCAATTATGTACTATTGTGTAAATCAATCAATCAGTCTATCTATCTATCTATCTATCTATCATCTTCATCATCATCTATGTTTTTTTAAATTACAGTAGTCAACAGCTAAGTTTGTCTTGAGTCTCAGAAGAAACTTTAGCTTCATACAATATGGGAGTTGATATGCTTTTGGGGACTTTTGAAGTGCAATTGAATGAATTTTACATAAGCCTATTGGAACTCAGAGAATGTTAAAGTTTAGAAGTGGAACATTCCACACAGGTTCTTGTGTTTAAATAACTGGTTCTGTGAGGTGATGCTTTCAGAATCTTTAGAGCCTTTTGGACTTGGACATAGCTGGTAGATACAGGGTCACAGGAGCAGACCTAGAGGTTTAAGGTGTGACCACTTCTGGCCAAAGGTTGTGCTTCGTAGTATGTCATATAACAACTAGCTATCGCTCAATCCAGTTACTACAGACCAAGCTCTTTGCCATGTCTTCTTTGCCTTGATGGACTTTGAACCCAAGAGCCCTAAGACAAAATTAAGCCTTTATACCTGAAGTTGTTCCTATATGGTATTTGGTTACACTAAAAATTGTAGCTAATATATATCTTTGTCAGTGTTTTATTACTATTAAGAGACAACATGAACACAACACTCTTATAAGGGAAAACATTTAATTGGGGCATACTTATAGTTTCAGAGGTTCAGTTCATACCATCATGGCAGAGAACAAGGTGTCTTGCAGACAGACATGGTGCTGAAGAAGTAGCTGAGAGTTCTACATCCAGATTAGTCAGCACCAGAAAAAGAGAATGGGCCAGGCTTGGGCTTTGAAACCTCAAAGTCCACTACTAATGACACACATCCTTCACCATGACCCAACCAATCCAACAAGGACACAATTCCTAACCCTTCCACATAGTGCACTCCTGGATGAGTCAAATATATAAACCTATGGAGGCGATTCTTATTCAGACTACCACAATGTACATACATAGAAAACAGGGGATGGGGTGAAGCAGACAGGAGATTAAAACTTCATTCTACTTAGAGCTTACACCACTGGCCATTTAATCAGACAGGGGTGCACATTCCCACCTGAACAACAAAGGCAATGATAGCTGAAATGCTTTCTCATTCA
This sequence comes from Ellobius talpinus, assembly GCA_001685095.1. Classification (NCBI taxonomy): domain Eukaryota; kingdom Metazoa; phylum Chordata; class Mammalia; order Rodentia; family Cricetidae; genus Ellobius; species Ellobius talpinus. Next base: position 13,195 of record LOJH01046930.1, read on the forward strand.
AAAGACAAAGCAACAAATTATAAAGACTTATTCCCCCTGGAGGATATAAACAGTTAAATTCAGTGAACTTGGTTTCACTAAGCCTGCAGGCAGCAAGCTAGTCTTTTTGTCTG
>LOJH01046931.1:2572-13307 GCA_001685095.1 Ellobius talpinus
CTTCTTCTTCTTCTTCTTCTTCTTCTTCTTCTTCTTCTTCTTCCTCTTCTTTCTCCTTCTCCTTCTCCTTCTTCCTCTTCTTCTTTATTTGTCCAGTGGTCTTCAGATTCTTTATTTGGATGCTGTGTTAATTCTCCAGGAAAGACAAAAACAAAGACCTATAACAACCCTAAATTTAGGAAGTTCTTTTTTTGGAAGGGTATATCTTTGTCAAGATAAACTGATTTTTGACAACAAAAAAAACCTGTTAAATTTTAAAAATAAAAGTTTTTTATACCTGATCAAACAAAAGGCATTTGTTATATAAACTAACTTATAAGCTAGTTTGGATTGAACGATCAGGTGTTTGATTAACTATTACCTCTCCTAATCAAAATGTCCCTCCTGTTTGAATCTAATCTTTATCTATATTTATGTTATGTAAAGCATTTGTTTCTTGTGGTAACAAAATGACAACCTGTCCCCAATGCAACACATTTCTTTACTTCTATTCTGAAGCCAAGATATTCCTAAAGTATATAAACTGGCTTAATTCAGTAGCACCTTCCAGGATGCTATGTCTCTCAGCAGCTGCCATTCTCTCCTCATTAACATTTTAAAATTTCAAAATTAACAAAACATTATATAAGGGACAAACTCCCTGTTATAATATTTTCCACTCTTATTTCACTTCGTTTTTACTTTACTTTTACTTTAAAGACTATTATTTTAACCTATGTTCTCTATGACTGTCTATACCCATTTTTTCTCTATTTAGCACCTAAGCACCTTCTAAGCATATTTTACTGTTTTAGAGGATTTTCTGTGCCAAAATATGATTTTCCGTGCATCTGTAGCATTCTCTGACCATGTGAGACAAGCCATAGAGGGCCAGTCCATCCACCATGTGATTCTGGTGACTAGCTCAAGCCTACAGGCAGCATCAGGGAATAGCACTGGCCTGTCTGAGAGACTTCCAGACTAGAAAGCAATGTCCAGTTCCTTGTTCATATTTTCTTAGCTTTCTCATGCCCTATGTTTAGATGTTCAAGCCTCCATATTGTATACCAAATATAATCTCTTTGGAACTGTCATCCTGCATATAAGAACACAGAAATGACAGAAACTTGTAAAAGTTTGGCCTTAAGCTTGGGCTTAACTCAACTAGCTCTTATCGCTTAAATTAACCCATTCATATTAATTTGCATCATGTGATGTATCATTTCCTCTCTTCCATCTTGCACCTCCTATCCCCTCTCTGCATTTGGCTGGTGACTCTGTCTTTCTTTTTACCAGAGTTCTCTGTCTGCCTGGAAGTCCTGCCTATATGTCCTTCCCAAGTATTGGTCATTCAGTTTTTTATTACACCAATCACAATTGTACTTCCTCACATAGTGTACAAATATCCCACAACACAGAAGCCGTCTATGTCTCCAGCTCTCAACTGTGAGTTTGCAGCGACTGATACCATTGCAAATGAATCTTCTTTGTCCCCTACAATCAGAAGCATCATGGATCATGGGCTTCCACCTAGCTTCTGACAGCAGTTCAGGTCATAGAAATCCACATGGTTTCCTGCATCAGCATGAACCACTACAGATAGCATCATGGCCCTTGGAAGCAGCACAAATCATGGGCAACAACATGGCCTCTGATGGTAGAAGGGCCAACAGACATCCACATAGTTCCTGGTGTTAGCAAAGATCACAGACATCCTCATGGCCTTTGGTAATAACACTGAAGATCAGTATCAACAGGGCCTCCAGCAGGAGCACAGACCATGGCTGTCTACATAGACTCTAGTGGCAGGATGAACCACAAACTTCAGCATGGTCTCCAGCAGCAGCACAGATCGAGGACATTAACATGGCCTCTGGCCTGGAGATCATACAAGTTTGACCCTGGAACACCATGCTGCCTAGCCTCTCTATTTCCTTATCTCTGAGCAATGACGGGATGTCTGAGGAGGTCTCCTTGAAAGACCCCTATGATCTGGGATGCCCCTGGAGGCCAAGTTGGAATCTATGGTCCATGCTGCTTCCCCAGGCTGTGTTAATATCTGAAGTCCTTGTGGAAGTCTGTGTTCTGTATTACTGGTGGAGACCATGTCAATGTCTATGCCCCATGATACTGCCTAAGGCCATGGTGATGTCTATGGTCTATTCTTCCCCAGGAGGCCATGTTGAGGTCCATGGTCCATGTTACCACTGAAGGCCATGTGAATGTCATTGGTTTGTGTTGCCATCTGAAGCCATGTTGATACAGGTAGATAATCATGCAGTGGTGAACCATGGACTAGCTGTATGTTTTTGTTGGCTTTTTAAAGCTTATATTTTGCTTTTGAATTTTGTTTTTTGTTTGTTTGAAAAAGACAGAGAGAGAAAAATGCCCTGTATTTTAATTAAGACATATAGACTTGAAATTGTCCACAGAGCCAAAAAATAAACAAGTGGAGTTTTAATAATTCCAAGGTTTTTCTTTCCAGTAAAATTTTATAACTATTGTTTTTGCTACACTTTTCTCTTCCTACATAATTAATGTGATATGAAAAATATCACTTACAAATTCATTGGTAAAATCGCATGAATCAGTGAATAAAAGTATAGCTAATTTTTTTAAACCACTTCTTATACTAAAATATAGAAAATAAAATTGGGATTAATGACAAGAACCATTTCACATTAAAATGTACAGGTTAATTTTCTTTAAATCACTAGTGAATTCAAATTTGTGGGTTTTAATTGTTTTAGGAAAGAAAAATTTTAAACACAATGAAAATAATGGCTTTTCACTCTAGATTTTTAATTTTTTCATTGAAATAAAACATGTAGTCCTATAAACTTTTAGTAAGTTGTATTATTATACATAATTAATTATTGAAACTGTTCTAATATATCTTTATATCAGTTATCTTATGTTTCTTAATTTAAAATTTTTGATCTTATCTGTTCATCTACATTTATGTAATATATTATACCAATAATTCTAAGGTAGTGTTTCACAATTTGCAGTTTTTATCTTAATTCTATTTTTATTTTTTATTCCTCACATTTTTAAAGTATTACTAATTTCTCACTGTTTTATGTTACAAATTTTTGAATGATTTATATTTTTCTTTATTTCTTGCTACCTGACTAAATTCATATAATTCCTAGAAGTACTTCCATAGTTTTCTTGGAAATTGTTGCTGACATTTTAAAAGTGAGATCCCTGTGCATTTTACACCAGGAAAACATATTGCATTTTCTTTCCAAATGGTTTTTCTTAATTTGACTTATTTTCTTTTGCATGGGTGTATGCATGGGTATTTTGGTTTGCATCATGGCACATACAGGGAGACCAGAGAATAACTCCCAGGAATACATTTTGTGGGACCTGGACTTGGAGTTCATGTCCTCAGCTGTGGCAGCAAGAGAATTTATTACTCATTCAGCCATCTCATATGTCCTGACTCTTGCTACCCACCCCTCTTTTGATGCAGGAGCTCATGTAGTCCATGCTGACCTCAGACTTCTGTTTCTACCTCCCAGGTACAAATTCTCTGGAAGCCATTTCAGTAATCCCTCTGGTGCCACCCTGACCTAGAATGAGAAAATAGGTGGTGGACTAAGTACCTGCCTTTCATGCTGTGTCTAGGTCAGTTGTAGTTTGCAAGGAAGTGGCCTCCATAATCTCACAAGGACTGGCACTATTAGGAGGTGTGGCTTTGTTGGAGTGGGTATGGCTTTGTTGAAGGATGTGTGTCACTGTGGGGGTGAGCTTTGAGGTTTCCTATGCTCAGTATACCACCCAGTGTGTCGGTTGACTTCCTTTTGTCTGTAAGATAAAAGATTCTCAACTAATATTACAGCACATTGGCCTGCACACTGCCATGTTCTCTGTCATGGTGATAATGGACTAAACCTCTAAAACTGTATGCCAGCCAATTAAATGTTTTCCTTATAAAAGTTGCTGTGGTCATGGTGTCTCTTCACAGCAATAAAAACTCTAGCTAAGGCAGGGTCTATAAGCTCCATTGCATTAGGATCCTCTTCTAATCCTAGTTTCCTGCAGTCTTTTTTTCAAAACTCCACAAAATAACATTGTATTTTCATTTTTTTAATAAATAAGAACACTGTTACTATTTTGCTTATGCTAATATGGTAAAATACCTTAATTGATTTCAAACTATAAAAATTATATTTCAAAAAGTTAGTAAGCTTTAGTTGGCCAAAGCATTATTATTGTGTTTTTTAAGTGTGAGTTTCTGTATACTTATTTTATTAATTCATTTACCAAAGACTTTCATATATTAATGTTACATTTTATAAAATAAACTGCATATGATAAATGCAAGTAACAAAACAGATAAATATACTTGTTAATATCAAAACTATAATGTAGAGTAATATAACACTTTTAATCAATAGGATTGTGCTTTTCAAAAACATTTTATGCCTATTATTTTCTTCTTGAGTTAATTACAAGAATTTAACATCATTTGATTTTTATGACTAATATATCTTAAAACCTTGTGTGGGGCCCAGATGTTGTGCTTGTCATATCGTCCAGTAAGAACAGAGTAGACAGACAGCAAAGTGTACAAGTGCATTGTCATTTTTGTATTAACAATCTTAAACATGTTGAAACAATTTGAAGCACAGTACCATATGAGATGGGAAGTTAGCCAAAATCTTGACTTCTCAGAGTAGCTTGAGGATCAAAGCTCCTAAAGACTTCAGAACCCACCTAGTGCAAGCCCTTTTAGAGCACTCTCTGAGTCTTTATAAAATTTGTGTACTGAAGTTCAAGTTCATAGGGTGCCAGCCTGTCCTTTGTAGACTCAAATGAACCCTGGTTGACTAGATGTGGAAATGCAAATAAGATGAAAAGCAGGACCAATCAGAGAGGAGTACTCAGACCTGGTGAGGTGTGGGGAACGCTGAGCTCATCAAATTTCTAAGGTGTGCAGTTAGTATTTTCCATGGTGCCTTCAGGCCACATGCTACATCCCTGACTTTTTCATCAAAGTTTAGTTTGCTTATTTCTTCTGTGTATGCTACAGCACTAACAGTTGTCTGCTGTTCACTCTGCAGCCCTGAGTCAGTCTTTAGAAGACTGTCAGAATGTTCTGGTACCATGCTCCTGAGCTCTATATCCCCTTCTCTTGCTCCCTTCTCTCTCTCTCCCAAAATTCCTTTTACTCACATACCACTTAATATTTCCAAATATGTTTTTAACCCCACCAACCAATTTTATATTATTTCACTAGGTTCAATTTATGGAATACATTATAAACTCCTTCCATGATTTCACACTCTTGACACATTTGTATACTGTGATGATCTCTTCTATTCCATAAGTAAGTTAAATTAAAAACAAATGGCACCAAGACTCCGTTAGGTCACCAGGAACCCTATGGTAAGCATGCTGTTTGGGTAAGTAAGCATCCACATACTTCTAATAGCACAAGAGAAAAAAAATGAAAAAGAAAATAAAAGGGAGCTGGCAATCTGTGCCTATGTTGAGTCCTTAAGCAAATCCCATAGTAAATATTTCTGGAGCTGTATGCAGTTACATGGGGCATATACATTGGTTTCTGGAAGCATGAAAACATGACACACTTTGAAAAATATTTATGTTTTGTACATTTCTTAAATTCTTTTTCCTTCGAATCTCTTATTTGAAAAGTATGTCTATTAATAGTAGATTTCTCATAATAATTTCTTACAATAGTGATTAAAGGAATGTATGTGCTTGGCATGAAGATAGCATCACCATCTTACAGCACTTGCTAGCTATTTCTCTCGCGTACTGAATCTCCCAAGATAAGTGGTTTGTGATTTATAGTCTTGCTTTTACCAATATCTATTTAAATATTTAGTAAAAAATCAATATTATTTTAAAAATATTAAATGTGAATAAATGAAATGCATGAATGGGAAATTCTGTTTCCAAGAGCCTTTTTCATTTGTTTGTTTGCTTGCTTGCTTAAATATAAACTTGAGCAAGAGAAATGAGAGGGATGGGCTGATGAGATGGATTGTTGCCAAAGGTGCTTCCTGCTAAGCCTGACAACTTGAGTTCTGTCTCTAGGGCCCGAGAGGTTCCACTACTGGAAGTTCTGATGTCTACATATGTGCTGTGACATGGACATGGGCACACACACCTACACACACACACTCACACACACACTCACACACACTCACACACACATTCACACACACTCACACACACTCACACACACTCGCACACACAGACACTCACACACACACACACTCACACACACACTCACACACACACTCACACACACACACACTCACACACACACTCACAATGTCACAAAATAAATTTAAACAGAAGCAAAGCAGCTTTGATTCTCAGATAGTGTTGACTATCCCCAAAACATGTGTGGGGACCTCACTGAGATAGAGTTGCTGTTTTTAGATTAGGGAACTCAATGAGAAACAATGAACATGTGACTTGACTCATGATAAATAAGTTACACACACATATTTTTGTTTTTTCTTCATATAAATTGCTTTAAATCCACTGTTTTTTTCTTTCAGAAGTAGAATGATTATATCAGTTGGAATGCATTAGAGTATTGAAAATTATTATTTACATAAGCAAATCTCAGCTGTCATCACTAATTTCACTTGCTACTGTGAGTATTGTATCTAAAAATGATAGAAAAACCAAATCAAAAGATGCCCTCTGCCTATTAGTCACTCTGTTTTCTCAGTGTGTTATGCACTGTGTGATGAAATATGAAAACACAGGGCAGAGGTCCTTATTCTTACTTTCCCATTCAAGAGGCTCCCAAGTATTGAAAGTCTGATAATTTTCTTTATGTTTCTCAGGAATTATGGTCAGCCTAAGCAAAAAGGCCTGTGTGATGCCTGACTATCAGGAACAGGTTTATTAATTCATATAAATTTATTTATAGTTATATGTATATATGCATGCTTGTTTGGGGATCATGCACGTGTGTGTGTGTTCACATGGGATCCAGAAGAGGGCCTCATATCTTTTGAAGCTGGAGTTCCATGTGGTTGTGAGCTGCTGGCCATTGGTTCCAGAAACCAAACGTGGGTCTTCTGCAAGAACAACAAATACTCTGAACAACAGAGCACATCTCTGCACCCTCCACCCTCAACAATGTTTTATGCACTGAAATAAAATCTTTACTTTCTCTTGCTCATTGCTGTATATAAAGGGAAGCCACAGTCTTAGTGGTCCTCCAGTCTAATTCTGTTTCTGAGTTATCTTTATTGCCTAGGAGCATTTATTCCTTGTTAGCTCCTCTTTGTGCCAGCTTTGGCAGATGTTTAAGTGTATGTGCCAGCCAGTGTGAAAGTTCCCTCCTTTTCCCTTGCTGAACATATTTATCCTAAACCTTCAGTTTAATTTTCTCTTTTCATGCTCTCCATCAGCCCCACATTTAGCTATTCACACCAACTTTCCAGCTTAATTTTCTCCTTTTAGTCCACACTTTTAGTCCCATAGTCAGCTACTCACAGGCATCGATTCTAAAATAGCCTTTGAAAAAGGAATTTACAAAAGTGAACCCCAGACGCTGAGGAAGATGTGGGCTAGACTTCTGGTTTATCTGTAACTTTTTGCTGAATTTTAAATATATCTAAAATGCCAAATACCAAAAATGAAGCAAGTTGTTTAGTTTCTCATTCATAATTATGACATAAATATCTCTATTATTAAGTGAATGGCAGAAGTGTGGATATTATGAAAAAATAACACTTTTATTGTTAATTATGATACTTAATTCAAACCTTGCATTTTCTGCTTTCCTCCCCTAAAAGTTCAATTATAAAAGTTTCACTAGTTAAAAAAGAGACCATGAGTTTACTTGAAGGAGAGTGGGGAGGGGTTTGCAGTAGGGTTTGGAGGGAGGAAAGGGAAGATAGAAATGTGCTAATACTATAATCTTAAAACTAAAATGCAAATGTTTAGAAATAAGGGGAAAAGTTTCAATTTCTTGATGTAGGTAAAATGGAATAACCCATTTTGCAGAGCAGTGGAAATACTTGTCTTTAGGAAAAGTCACTGTCATATCTGTAAAACCCTTGTCAGGTCATAATTCTCCCTTCAGAATGGGATTCATTCCCAAAGTACCTCAGTAGTGTAACTTCTCTTGTTCAGGCAATGGAATGACCTGGTTCCATTCCCCCACACCAAGAGGCCTTTGAGTGATAACATTCGCTCTGTTCTAACAGCCAAACTTACATAGAATCACTCCCACAAAACTACCTGCTAACAGACCACAGACAAATTTTTAAAGAAGACAGGAATTGAGCCAGAAGGCAGCACGCCCCACCCTTACCTGACAGACAGGTCTGGAGCTGGGTGATGTCCAGATTCAGGGACATTTAGTACTTTATCTAAAGGTTTGAAATGTCAGATATTTCCCCTTGGATGCTGGCTCTTTCCTGGGTGAAGTCGCCTGTCCCAAAGTGCTGCTTTATCAGCTTCTGCCTGCATGTTTTTAATTTTGATATGCATATTATCATTGTCTTTGCCTGTGGAATTTTCCAACTATGTCTGTAAAAACTAAAACTCTCATGTAGATCACCCCTCATGCCTCTTCTTTCTCGTTCTTTGTGCAAAGGAATTAAGAACATGTAGCGAAAACATATGTGAGTTGATTTATTTCGTTTACACTCAGAGGCAATTAGCCAGTTTTCGCCTACCAGAGCTAATCTTTCTAAACCCTGAGAGGTTTAATGGGCTTAACCCCAAAATAGTTCTCGATACTTCTTGTCATTAAATGTCTCTTACTGAAGCACATGCACATAAAAACTGATATTAGCATTGAGAGTAATAAGAATTATCTAGATAATAACAGGAATATACTTGAACTTGACAAAGTAAGAATGAATTTTGTTACCAAAGCATTAAATAAGAGGACTCTGTTTCATTTGACTTTATAGGTGCCACCAAACACATTCTATAACATTAAATGTCCCATTCAAAGACCAATTATTGTGTGACTGGTGAACAGACGAAGAAGAAAATGGCACAAAAGTGGCAGAAATCCCTGTATCATCTCATGACCTTTTCTTTTTCAATGTATTTTTTTTCTGAAGCATATATTTATCATTTCACTTCAAACTGTTCTAAAGAAGAAACTGATTCCCTGAGGTGGTGATTTATCTTAAAGTTTATTAACTGACAACCTAAGGCTATTTCTAGAAGAAATAGAAGAGCATATTCTGTCCTGTTCCTGGCTAACTGAAAAGAAGCGTACAGTTCCTATTTGTTATCCTCTGAGAATCTGCTCCTCTGAGAATCTGCCATTCTCCTTCTCTTATGGGCCTTTTACAAAATAAAATTAATTTATTAAGTTATGATCTTGTAAGTTATGTTCGATATGTCTTAGGAGTCTCTGTAATGGAGTCTCTACCTAGTTCTGCATCTCAAGATGCTTCCTCTACTTTTAGTTTAGACCTCATATAACTATTTTGCATTTTATAAATGTCAATAATTCATTTTGCATTTTATATATGTCAATAATTCATTTCAAAATAATTTTATAAAGAATTTAAAATACATTTGTTTACCTCAAAGTGAGCGTACTGATGCTCACTTTGTGTCTTTCCTCAGCTGACTTTTACTTACATCAAGGGAGCTAAGATGCTATGCTCTGAGTTATTGATCTGCTGAGAGAATCATTAGGCAATATTTGCCAGTGTCACATACCTCCATTGTTATTGCTAAATAACAGGTCTTGAAATTGAGTGCACTGATTCTTTCCACTTAATCTTAGTATTGACAATTGAATTAGCTTTTTTGCTTTCTATAGGAAATTTTGTGTATTCCTTTCTATATTTATAAGTATCTGTTGTTCATATCTGTATACTGAATGCATAGGATTCATAAGGCAATTTACTGCAAATTGTCATAGATACATTGATTCATTCCAGCCATGAATACAATGGATCATGAGTTTTGATTTCATTTACTTTTTAAAGTACTTTTAGTTTTCAGTAAATATATCCTATACAATTTTATCTAGACTTACAGTTATGTAGTTAATTTCTTTTTGAGCTATTGTACATAGTTTTTAATTTTTAACTTCAGTATAAATGATTTAAATGGTGATATAAATATTTTGTGCTTTTAAATGTGTTTCTTGCATCTTGATACAAAATAAGTTTTAGGAGTTTATTTTGTAGAAATTTTGTTAATTTCTACATAGTCAGTTATGTCATTTGAGAATAAAACAATTTTAGAAAGCACTTCTATTACCTTAGATATTATAGTTATATCATTTCCCCTTCCCTTACTCCCTTCAGGTCTTCCCATATACCCATCTAGTCTTCTTTAAAATTTATGACCTCTAATTTCATTAATTGTTGTTTTATAGATATATGTATAAACATGCCTTCACAATAAAGGATATGTGAAGTATATCCTTTATTGCCATACTATGATGGTAAATCTTCAGATTTTATGCAGGACTGTTGGTGGATATTTGATCACACTGTGTGAAAGTATGTCTGTATCTTACCTCACTTGCCTAAGACATCTTCTGATTGGTTTGATAAAGAGTTAAATGGCCAATAACTAGGCAGGACAGAATAGATGAGACTGCTAGGGAGAAAAAGAAACTCAGAGGAAGACTGTGGCTGGGAAGGCTTTGCAGTGAGACTCAGAGAACATAGAGTATCATTGCTGAGGAGAGGTAACAGCCATGTGGTAGAATGTAGGGCGCCGCTGTTGCCACGTGGCAATTAGCCTTCCTCATGCGTCATCT
>LOJH01046932.1:498-13805 GCA_001685095.1 Ellobius talpinus
TCTCGCTCTCTCGCTCTCTCGCTCTCTCGCTCTCTCGCTCTCTTGCTCTCTCTCTCTTTTTTCTTTTACTCCTCCTGCCCCCTTGCTTTTTGCTGGGCACTACCACATTACCAAAACAATATTAGGCGTTTGCAGTAGTACTTGGACAATTAAGAGGGAAATGTTTGAGTCAGTTCTCTATTCTTAAAAACAAACCANAAAAAAAAAAAAACCTGAAGGAGGAGAGGCAAGAAAAAATTCAATAAAGGGCTTCTCGGGGAAGAAAGATTTTTATAGCCATAACTGATTACTTCAACAACCTGAAATAACTGAGTAAAGTGTGAATGATCAGGCCATATACAGTTCTCTTCCCTTCAGGCCTGAACAGCTTGACACTTAGAGTGGACAAAAGCTGAGGCCTAGTTTTGTTTTGTTTTTTAAATTCTCCCAATGTCAGGGAATGACAGACTTGTGTGTATAGCTGAACTTTGCTGAAGCACAGGACTCTAATTATTGCCAGGAAATGAACAAGCATGAGTCCTAGTGCTTACTGTTTTCCACTAAAGAATTGTTTCTTGTCCTGTATTATCACTTTTCTACATTATATCAAATGATATTCTTCACATTCTCTCTGATAATTAGTTGTATTATGCTGTTGGTACATGAGCACAGGAAAATATTGTCTCTTTAAAGAATTAAACATTCAAAATAGTGTTTACAACTTCTATCCTTCTTTCTTGAAAAAGGACATTGGCTTAAGTTATTCTGATGCTGTGCCATGAGGTAAAAAATATTGCAAGGCACTTTGTTGAGAAAAACTAAATTCTATTTTTCTAGTTTAATATTGAAGACAATATTTTTTTCATCTTGCCAACATTCTGACCTAACTATTTCCTTAGTAAGGTAGGTATCAGATAATGCTTTACATTTAGGAAACACACATACACAGGAAAGCACTCACACATTGCCAAATGAGTATCCTTAGACCTATGAAAAGACACATCATTTTCAAGATCTTGGACTAATCCCAGCCTATTCCAAGCCTTCTTTACTTCTTAAGCTTCTTTATTTTTATGACATGGCTATGAGTCCAACAGGTTCAACTTATTTGTGGCTTGTGAAATGATTTCTATTTTCTAATGTTTGATAACATTTATAATGTGTGTTACTGGAAAATATAAAAAGACAAAATGCCTTTAAAAATAATTATGACTGTGATTTAAAAAAGTAATTAATGTATGGCAATTTTGAGCTGTTTTTCATTGAGTGCATTACTTCCAACATCACATTTTAAATGACTAGACAGCACATGCAACATGATATTGTTTTCAATTTTAAATTAATCAGTTTTTAGTTCTTCACTATTAATACTTAGCAAAATGTCAGTTTCTGTATTTCTTACAAAAAAAAAACCCTAACACTAAAACAGAACATGTTCTCAAATGTGTTCTCAAATGGTAAAATGCAGTTAGTCTTAACTATTTAATTCTATTTATTTTCACCTCAGGTTAACAATGGTGATACATTTTATTTTGTATAAAAAAGTATTGAATTTTTGCTATTTCTTGAGTAAAATTAAAAAAACAATAAAACCACAAGTGCAATTAGACTCTGCATTAACTCTCTTGTGGTTATCTTTTTTGATGAGCCAGATAGTAAATGTAAAGTATTTGGAGCATAGACAAGTACTCTTTTTAGAGGCAAAAGTATAAATCAAAAACTGACTATGAAAATAAAATATTGTATATATACTTTCCATATTGAATACTAATATCAATGTCTTACCACTTTTTCTAGTTCTGTGATGAGAGCAAAGATTCATTCTGAAATTTACAACTTTTTCAACTTTCTTTCCACCTTTTTTTATTTAATATTTAGTTTTCTTGTGTTAAACTCAACGAATTTGAGGTTTCCCATCAAGTCTATCTCTAGTTGTATATTTTCTGCAATTAGAAAGTTAATTAATTACTTTTCTCATGGCTGTGACAAGATATGTGACAAAACAACTTAAGAAAAAGAAAAAAAGTTGTTTGTTTATTTGGTTGGTTGGTTTCTTTATTGTCTTCTGTTTCCCCTCACAGACTGAAAGGATAAATGACATGGAAGTCAACAGGCAGATTGGAGCATCAGGAACATGAAGAAGAGGACAATGAATGCTGGTATTTCAGCTTACTTTTTCCTCTTTATTCATTACAGAACCTCAGCCCATAGAAGGGTGATTTTCAGATGGGTTTTCCCACTTCAAATAACACAGCCTAGAACTTTCTTGAACATGCCCACAATTGTTTCCATATTGACCTTAAAACCCAGCAAGTTGACATTCATGATTAACTATCTCCTTTATCTCCTTCAGTGATGTTAGCACATGCTAGTATCTAGTACTAAAGCATGCTTTGATATGCACAGTAGGGGTACACTACTTGGTATCCACCAGCTCCTTTCTCTGAAGCCCTGAATTCAGTGCTAATAAAAATGTTCTACTTACCTCAGGATCTTGATCATGATAAGACACATTTCTAAGCAGATTGGGTACAAATAACTTCAATATCCTATGACATTTGATTCCTAGTTTTGCTGTTGCTTTCTTGAATAATGTATTCTGTGTATGATTCTGACATGGATCAGTTTGCTGGTAAGACAATTGCAGTTCATAATAAGTAAAGTATGTCACCAAAGCTATTAATTATACTTGAACACTGCAACTGAATTATAACTAAAAAATACTTCTTTTATTGATTATAATTTTTTCACCAGAAGGTGACCATGAAGTTGTAACAATATTTGAAAAATTACCAACAATAGAAAACACAAATAAAATGACATAGAGTATGAAATTACAAAGTTATAAAGTTATTAAGTGACCTAGGTTTTCAAGCATCTTAAGACTGTGAATTATTAAAATCTCAATTTCCTTTACAGGTATCAGTTGGAAGACAGAACTGTCAGAACATGTTTTGATCATGTTCTGACAAGCATGAATGAATGGAGATATGGAAAGCTACATTTCTGTTAAGCACATTTATAAAATAAGGTGAGGCATGTATGTCGGGACTGTGAGGTATCTCTCAATCAAGACCACAGATAATCTTTAGTTACAAACCTCAAGAATTACATACTTGTATTGAACATATTAAGTCATATTTTTCCAACTAAGGCTATAAATTAATATTTCATGATGGAGTAAATGCTACTAAAATATTTATTAAGCTAAATTTTATCTCTAACTTTGTGTCCTGATAGTCTTTACTTAAAAGTCTTTATGAATAGCCAATTTAAAAATTAAGATAAATTAACAATTTCATAGAAGTATGGCACCTGTTTTGTTTTTGTTTGGTTTGGTTTTTCGAGACAGGGTTTCTGTGTAGTTTTGAATCCTGTCCTGGAAATAGAACTTATAGACCAGGCTGTCCTTGAATTCACAGACATCCACTTGCCTCTGCCTCTTAAGTACTGGGATTAAAAGCGTGTGCCACAACTTCCCAGCTGGCACTTGCCATATTTCACAGAGATATTTATGTCTGATGTACAATGTAGACAAACATAATTGACAAAGTATACTTTTAACATTTCATTTGCTCTACCAAGAAACAATAACTGTAGCTCAATAAAACTTTGTAGTTCCATAAAATTTTAATAAAATTAACTTGGCATAGATTCACTTAATTCTTAATAAATAAAAAAAGAAGGTAATCTTTTGTCCCAAGTTATATTTAAGAACTAGTAACTTGGACTCTGTCTCAGAGGAAGAAAGGAACATAAAAACTAGCCATACTCTGAGTCCTGTGGAAAATAAAACACTTTAAACTTCTTTTATTTTCTTTCTCCTTTAGTTTTCCTACCATAATTTTAACAACTTATCCTTTGATTCTTTCAAATTGAATAAGTACTACAGTGCAACAAAATATTCCTCTGTAAACTGGTATGAGAAGAAATAGAAGTGCCAGGGGAAAAAAGAATAATATCCATTCTGTAGACTTTGGAAAGCAATAAATAGTGTTAGGTTTTAACAAGGAATGAAGAAACACAAACTGGTATCCAGGCCCTATCTTTAAACTTCTGCTAAACACTTTGATCTCTTTGGATCCAACTTCAGGCGGAGAAGTGGGCAATATAAAAGAACTAGATGGAAGAAGTACATGAGAATGTATATATGGTAGACAAGGACTTTTTTATTTTTTTTTTAGACAAGGACTTTTAAGGGACACCAGAGGACAAAACTTGTTGTTCAGAAGATTGTAGTGGTATGGAGGTGATAAACACAATTATTAAGTTGGACAACTCTTTATCTTTAATAGGCAATTATATATTATGAGTCTCCATCAAAGTCAAGTGAAGAGTATATTCTACTAAGAAACTATTTTCCTTTCATTGTGAGCCGTAGCATTTACTGGCTGAACTTTCTCTCTATACCTAAGGCCTTAGCTTGAGAGAGTATGAAAAATTCTTCTAGGTCAGTGAATCTCAACCTGTGGGATGTTATCCTTTGGGAGGGTTGAACAACTCTTACAGAGGGATAGCATATCAGATATCCTGCACATCATATATTTGCATTACAATATATAATAGTATCAAAAATACAGTTATAAGGTATCAATGAAATAATTTTATGGATGGGTATCACCACAATAGGAGAAACTTTATTAAGGGGTCAGAGCATTAAGAAGACTGAGAACTACTGTTCTAGTATTTTTAAAAGTACTCTTTGCTCTTCAAACTTGGCATCCCCTTTTACAATAAACAAGTTAAATGCATAGCATATAGCTATGCCATCCTGTTAACATTCATCATTCTTTTTGTGTGCTGCTACCCAAATTAGATCATGCACAGTATAAAAAATTTGAGATGTAAAGACTAAATTTTGTATATGGAAATGGATGAAATATTATTTGCATAGTAAAGGGATTCCAATCTTACTAGTCTTGAACTAATATATAACATTTTTACATAAAAGTTGTGATGTACATGATATAATTTTAATATGCTCTGTTGTGGGGCATATTTTTACAGCATGGCATAAAGGGATCAGGAATATAATTGGTATATATTACTTGAGTCAAGAAAGTCTGAATCCAATTAATGATTCTGTACCATCATAGCTGTATATCATTTGTAATTTACTTAAATTTTTCAGAATTCTATCTTCAATAAATATATATTGAGAAGGAAAATTAATCTGAGAAATGTTGAGAGGAATAAATGAGATAGTGAACATAAAAACATCTGATTGAACAACCAGCACAAATATTTTAATATCCCTTCACACTGGAAAGAATTCAACTTTAGGAGACATTCAAAGAAATCTGAGTTAAAAAGGCAAGAGACAACTGCTCTTTTCATTATCTCTTCATTATGCTTATTCATTATCTCTTTACTAAATTCACTAACTTATAAACCAATATTTATAAATAAACTGTTCATTTCAGAAATTCTCAAGGTATTCATTAAAAAAACCCTTTCTAGTCCATGTTTTATAGCTGTGATTTATGGATTATGTAAGCAGAATGAAAGAGAAAAAATAGTAACTTTAATTTATCGCAGAAAATGAATATCCAATGTCATTTAAACAAAACATAATGCATATCTTCCCTGAGAAGTTTCTGAACCCTTAGTATAGCCCAAAATTTGTAACAATGCTAATGATTAGTTGTGTGTGTTTATGTGTATTAAGTTACTTCCCCTAGTTGACTTTTTGAATTATAGATGATACTAAATACTGTACATATGATTTTTTCCTCTTTTGGTAGAACTTGATTTATATATGAGTCTTAGTAGTAATTACAAAGGAAATAGTTTTCTGTTGATTGTAAGAATCAATGGTGGGAAAAACTACAAAGTTTTTACATAGATGTGAGAATAATGAGACCATAGTTTGATCAACAGTTGGTGTTTCACTAACAAAGGGTGGAAAGCAACAATATCTGCAAGGTCAGTGAGTAGCAAAACTGACCAAAGCTAATAGCCAGCAGCTAGCCAAGGTCATTAGCTAACAAAAAATAAAACAAAGATATTCAATGTGAAACTCTGAACACTGTTTATTGGAAGAACAAGAACAGCATGTGAATGCCACCTGATCCTCTCCACAGTTTGGCAAGGTTGACATGTACAGAGTATGGGACTCAGTAAATGACACATGGAGAATTTACCACTCTTACAGAAATTTCTTCTTTGTCTATTTCTAAAGATAATTTTATAAAATTTACACAAATTTCCTTATGACAACCTTTAGAATATCCTATTATAGGAGCCTTGTTTGCTTGCTTTTTGGAATAAATCTTTAAGTCTTGAAGTTCCCCCTCAGCTTTCCTTAATTTTTCAATATCCTTATTTTCTCTACTAAAGTCTACTTTCTCTTTGTTTACCTTCAAGTATCTGTGTCTTTAGATAATCGTCCAATCATCTTTAGGAGACAGAAATTGAGAGCTATTGTCTTAGATTAAATTTTGGTGACCACTATCTGTCACCTGAATCCTTTATTTGTGATACTTTGAGCTGAGAAACTCCTTGATACTCTCAAATATTTGCATCAGTAAGTGTTAAAAATTAATAATATTAACAATAATGAATAATTTCTATGACACATTATAATAAATGTGATCCTTCTCTCTCACAATAAATATTTTGTTTGTTTCTCTGAAAGAAGGTCTTATTATGTATTCTTAGATGGCTCTGATTCAACCTCTTTGGTGCTAGTAGTATAAGTATGTATCAACAAAACTGGCTGTCAAAATCAACTTTTTATTTAGGAGAAATACTGTATCATTTATTTTTTGGTATATCTGTACTGATACCATTGTTATTTCAATCTATTATGAAATAAAATGAGAACCATTAAAACACAAGCTCTATATTACAGCAGTCACATCTGAAAACTGTGATGGTTACAAAGTACCTGGTGTGAGGTTAAAAAAGTCATAATTCATATCCTAGGCAAGAGAAAATGGAAGAGTACAAGGTTTGGTTATGTTACTTTGAACAACACACAATTTAAAGCACATAATTATTTATTTTTGAAAACTTCCACCCAATAGTCTCAGAATAAAGTGTATCACAATTGAGTGTAGCTATTGTCAAGTAGATGTAATATAGGATTGTTAAGGAAACCAACATCTTTTTTAGACATGTCTGTGAGGACGCATTTAGTTTAAGTTTGTTGAAATGGAAAGAAACACCTTAAATGTGAGTGGAACTATTAATTTAGCTTTACTCATGCACTAAATAAAAAGGATAAAGTGAACTTAGCACTAACTTTCATTAAATAAAAAGAATACAGTAAGCTTAGCACTGGCTTGCATTAGCTAGATTTCTCCCATTACTGATTACTGACCTATGAATTAATTGTAACCAAGGGCTCATATTCCTGCTTTAATACCTCCTTTACCATGATGGACTGTATTTCTTTTAACTGTATGCTGAAATAAATCTATAGAGTTACATGCTTTACATAGAGGCCTTTCAATTATAGATCTTTTAAACATAGGCATATTGACTGAATAATTCAAATAAATGAAGATTCATCATGAAGTTAGTGAACATTAATCCTGAGTGACTCTCTTTGGATTCTTCCAAGATCTCATTTTAGAACACCGTTGGTAGATGAGGTAGCAGTGAACAAATAGTTAGCCCAAAATATTGGGGGAAAGTAAGGCAATGATGCTTCATGTACTTTATTATTACAATATGCACTACCTTTTTCTAATACTTGTATATTTGTGATAATTTTATGTTTTTATTTCTGATTTTATATTAATTGTGTGATCTTATTTAAAGAGATAACCTTCAGCTTAAGTTTCAGCTTCCCCCCAAAGATTCAGTTATATTTTTCTATTTCACATTTTTATTTTTATTTTTTTTCAGAAGAAATAAGAAAAATATCTTTCAATATGAAATTCTAGTTATTACTCTGGGCTTTTACTGGATGGATTAGTTCTACAAAAATAACTATATTTATTTTATAGTAATTAAAATTGTTCTTTAAACAATTCCATGCATGTAAAAAGCTCATACTATTCACTCTCAATTCCAACCTTTTTCTATCTCTTGACAAGCCACCCACTGTACTCCTCCTAAATAATCTTTCTCATATTCATCTATATTCATTTGTTTTGTGACTTATAGAATTCAAACAGGGTGGCTTTTGTGACCATCGGTTTGATGCTATCCTTTGGAGCCTGGTAGGCACTGTTGTGTGACAGTACTATTTTTAGGGAGAAGAAATACATTTACTCACGCCATATAGGGATCCCACAAAAGACCAAATACTGATACCACCTAAGTCCAAGTTAGTGAACCAGTGAGTTTTATTGTAGTTGTTTATCAGAATATAAGTGAGAAAGTTACTTACAGTGGCAGAAATGATTCAAAGACAGCTGCATCACCATATCCCATGGCAGCATGGGTGACTGCTCACAAAGGCTGGGAACCTGGAGCAAACTTGCGCAGTGTTCAGAGAGTTCAACAAGTTTGAGAATGTCATTTCAAAGTGATTCAGTTAGCCCAAACCGTTTCTTCTTCCAGTCAGCTGGTCTGGTATCAGGAACTTCCCAGCATCTGTGCTTGTCTGAGGGTGCCTCTCAGAAGCTCTTATTGTTTACTCCTGGGAAGGAGGGGCCTGGTGAATCTGGTCAGTTGAAGGGACTTTCTGAAATATTTTTGTTTACCATCTCAATTAAAGCACTTCAGCACAGAATGGAAAATTTTCAATCTCACATGAAACTGTTACACAACTAGAAAAGCACTAAGTGTGCAACTGGACAAAAGAATTTCCCACTCTGCCGTAGTTCATCAATAATCAAATGTCTGTCAATGAAGAGTAGGGTTCCATGATCCTCCCTTTTTCTATCAGAGTTATAAGTTAAAAATTACAATGGTTGTATCATGTTTAGAGGATGATGTTTGTTTTGTTGTCTTCCATCATCTCACTCTCTCTTGTAGCTCTTACATACTTATTTCGCCTGACTCACAGTGTTCCTTTACCTTAGACAGGGTAGTACAAATGTCTTGTTTATGTGTTAGCCTGAAGCTGACACTTATTCTCAGCCCCTCCGTAGACATGAATCTCTGTATCTAACACTGTTCCTTTTAATGAGAGGTTTTCTGATTAAGGTTCACAGCAGCTCTTGTCTATGTCTATAATAAAGATTGAGAAGACAAATTTATGCTATGTTAATTTAGTTAAATAATGGTATGAAGCTTCATACTTGGGCCTCCAGCCTCCCCAGTCTTGGGTGTGTTATGCATCCAGGGTTGTTCAGAGATTCAGCAATCTGAACATTTTAACAAAGAGGCTTTTTTTCATATATTCAGGCCAGATCTCCACTTGGGATGTGGGATTCCTGTATGCAGTTTTCAACCACCTCTCTAAAGATCTTTCAAAGGAAAATAACACAAAGTTACATTCTGTCTATGAGCAGGCAATATCATCTGTGCAAAGCAAGCTTTTGCTTACATAATCAGAAAAAAAGTTATGTTAGTTGTACAAGACTAGACAATTACATAAATTATCCCTTCTTGACTGAGATTTCTGCCCCACCTGGTCCCACAGTCATTCAGTCCCTAAGAAACACATAGTGGTCTACATTAATCACAAACTGGTTGGTCTATTAGCTCAGGCATCTTATTAACTATTATAACTTATTTTAGCCCATAATTCTTGTCTGTGTTAGCCACATGGCTTGGTATCTTTTTCAGTGAGGTATTCTCATCTTGCTTCCTCTGCTGCTGGGTCATGACTGCAGACTGACTCTTTCCTCTTCTCAGAATTCTGTTCTCATTGCACCACCCCTACTTCTTGCCTGGTCAGCCCACCTATACTTCCTGTCTGGATACTGACCAATCAGTATTTTATTAAAATACAAGTGGCAGGATATAAGACCATTGTCCCACAGCAAACCATCAGTAGCTCTTAACATTTGGAGGTTCATTTTTGCTTTATAGTTTTCTTAAGCATAATAATTTTAAACATTTAAACTTAAAGTTAGTTTTCAACAATAATGTGACCATCACAGGTGTTAGCTTATAGTACTATGCAATGGTTCACCCCTCCTCTGTGAAGCAAATCTCAAATAAAATTAGAAAGCAATTGGATATCTTCACAATTGTTATACCACTATTAGACAGTTGAGTACATCTTTCCTGGCAGTTTAGGGGTTTTAGTTTATAGGATTCACAGCTAGGCAAAAGTATTGATGACTTTCTTCTCCAGCAGCTTTCACAATATCCTCTAATGGTTTGAAGGTCTGTGAGCTGTAAGGCTTGTAGCTTTGTTCCAGCTTCCTTTCTCCAAGTATTAAATGTGAGGTATGTGATAGCCTCTGTAGTTAACAGAATAGTCTCTGATAATTTCAAATTTGAGTCCAAAAATGTTAGTTTCTGAATCCTATTCGAATACTATTCTTAACCATACCCAATGCTGAAAGAAAAATCTTAAACTGTACATCTATACTAAATAAACAGTATGTATAAACCAAATATGGAGTGTGCTTTTCCTTTTATTGAAGCATAGAAAATATAAAATCTGTCCATATGAGTGACTTTTCTCAACTTGGAAATTGTATAACAAGTTCAAATTTTGGACTATGATCATATGACTCATTATCTCTTATAAGTATATTCCATATTTAAAGGATGTATAAAATTCCTAAGAAATAAAATGAAATGGAATTTTTTATTGTATACTAAATAGAAAATTATCAAATAGTCTTTTTTATGTATATGCTGGAAATTTACTCCCAGATTAGAATTTTTTTCACTTTGAACAGCTAAGTATATTTTATTCTTAAAAAAGGAGTTTGTCAAGCATAAAACATTTCTCAAAAATAAGTATTATTTTTGATATTTTAAATGACAAAAGATATAAAATGATCACATTATGTTGAAAATTTATGGTAAAGTTTTGCACTTTTGTTTTATTTACAATGTGCTTTGAGAAGATATTAGGACCATGTTTTGGGTAGTAAAATAAAGTGGATGGAACTCTGTAAAACTACAGAACAGCTAAACTTTAAAAAGTAGCACTAGCCTATGATAAAATTGCTTTCTGGGTTTGCTGTAGTATTGTGAATATTATGTTACAATTAAAAGTATTCAGACTTGCCCAGTGGTGGTTGCACACACCTTTAATTCCAGCACTTGGAAGGCAGAGACAGGTGGATCTTTGTTAGTTCAAGGCTAGCCTAGTCTACAAAGGGATTTCCAGGACAGCCAGGGCTGTTACACAGAAAAACAAAGAAATAAACATGAGAGAGAGAAGCTTTACTTGTATTCAAGAGAATAGAGCATGAGTACAAAGTTGGTAAAATTTTGAAGTTTTTCACCTCTCTCTCTCTCTCTGTGTGGGTATGTATGTGTCTGTGTGTCTGTATATCTGAGTGTTTTCCCTGTTTTATTGTTTTTCAGAGTGGTAATAGATATCCTTTATTATAAAAATAATACACATTTCTTAAATTCTTTGTTAGTGGCAGAGGGCCTAGTGTGGGTGGAAACACGATAATTCTTACAGAATTAACTGATCTATATGTGGCTGAAGTCAGTGGACTTGGACTCATTAGCATAATGCTATAACTAATTAAACTAACAAATCTCAAAATAATGACAAACTTTAAGTTTGAAATAAGAAGTTTCTTCTTGAATCTGGCTTGTTAAAACTGATGCAGACTATTAGCAAGGATGCTGAAAATGTGTTAACACTCTCTGAAATCACAATGACAAAGAAATAATTCTCTTTTATTCCTCCTGGCATATGTTCAGAGATGCAGAAAATATCATGAATTGGCATTCTGAAGTCTACTGATCAAGTATTCACAGCAATGATAAATGCAAACAATGTAAGGAATAACTCAAAATATAAGGAAGACTGCACCAGAAGTGCTGAATATTGCTAAAATACTATGCATTCACAAAAAATTGAAAGCTTAAGGAATTTAATTGATCTTTCCCTTTTGAAATATTTGTTTTCTTTTCAAAGTCCTAGTACATATAGTACAAGATCTATCTAGTACTAGGACCTGTTCTAAACTGGTAAATTGATTTGTTTGGCTCATTGGTCATTTTGATGATATGTATAGCCACATGATGAAGAATAAAGAATATTAGTTCATTTCACAAGGTGCCTGAAATATTCATTCAGTCAAATGTATCATTATTGACAAGCACTTATTAGCTAAGCAATGCATTTAAATAAAATGTGTTTTGTGAAACATTTTACAAGGGCTGATAATTAATATTGATTTTTAACAGCTCTGAGATAATATAGATAATATGGCAAAGAAATATAGTTAATTTTCTAACTCATCATTTTTAAAACTAAATGCCTGAGGAGTCTTTTATCATCCTTTTTTTCCAGAGAAATCTATGATTGTACTTAGGAACTCACTTTGTGCAATGGTGGATTTCTATTGAAAAAAGAACATAAAACAACTATAAATTATTTGTTTTGCTTTTGTTGTCGTTGTTGGCTGTGTTCTTATTGCTTGAAATAGGATCTCATTTTGTAGCCTTGGCTGCCATCAAGCACACAGAAATCTGTCAGCTCTGCTTCTCAAGTGCTGAAGTTAAAGACAGGCACTACCATGCTGGGAGAAAATTAATTGCATATAGTAAAACTGTAAAGTACTTCTTTTATTACTTAACAAAGAGCTCTATTCCAAATGTACACAATCTAAAATCAGCTGAAGAATTTCAACTTGAATTTAAGCATTTGAAATGCTATATTTCATAATATTCAATGTTAACATATAGGAATGTAAAATTTGCAGACACAAAGAAATAATTCCACATGCTTTAACTGCCCTAGAAGCTTCTTTCTTGATAACCTACTTGCATAGTGTCAGAAGGTGCTATGAAAGCAGACAAATAAGAAAAATAATCCAAAGTCTTTCCTAGCTGTGATGTCTAGGAACCACAACAAAAAAACATCATGACAAGATATCACTAAAGGTCAACAGTGGTACTCCTATCCTGAGGATAACCAACATCTGTCTAATTAGACTTATGGTTAGTGCAAAAGGAGGCAAAATCATGGTACTGGAAATCTGCTCAGCTTTCCAGGGGTAGCTGTGTCTTGGATTTTAGAGGAGTGGTGTAGGAGGCCCTTCTGTTTCTGTGTTGCTTTCATTTGTTAATCAATAAAGAAACTGCTTGGCCTGATARGGCAGAACTTAAGTAGGCAGAGTAGACAGAACTGAATTCTGGGACAAAGAAAGCAGAGCCAGAGAGACACATTGTAGCCACCAGAGACAGACATGCCAACTCTTTCCTGGTAGGCCACTGCCACATGTTGATACAGATTAATAGAAATGGGTTAAATCAAGATGTGAGAGTTAGCCAATAAG
>LOJH01046933.1:0-14918 GCA_001685095.1 Ellobius talpinus
TCTGGCCTGCAGGCATACACATAGGCAGAATATTGTATACATAATAAATAAATAAATATTAAAAAAATAAAAAAGATTTATTTACTTATTATGTATACAGTGTGTTCTGTCTGTCTGTGTGCTTGCTGGCCAGAAGAGGGCACCAGATCTCATTACAGATGGTTATGAGCCACCATGTGGTTGCTGGGAATTGAACTCAGGACCTCTAAAAGAGCAGTCAGTGCTCTTAACCTCTGAGCCATCTCTCCAACCCGTGATTACTGTTTTAAATTGCACGTGTGGTCCACGTATTTTTTTATTGGACAGTATTACTCTAGAAGGCTCTAAAGGTTAGAAAAAATGGGAACAGAGGCTGGATGTTCGTTTGGTTGTTGTTTTAATACAGGGTCTCATTAAGTAGCCAGGTTGGCTTTGAATTCGAGATCCTTCTGCCTTAGCCTCTCAAGTGCTTTAGTTATGAGAGTGTGTCTCATTGGTCCTGGAAAAGGCAGGCATAATGGGGCTGTAGATTGATTGCATTCAACAAAAAGTAACACGGAGTCCAGGTGGTTGCTCCAGGATGTCTGTCATTCGCAAAGGTGTCAAATACAATTAAAGTCAAGTCTCCAGGACCTAGTCCAAGTATCTAGCTTTGGTCTGTCAAAGGGATGAAGGGCGAGTAGCCTAGGCCCTGCGATTGAGGTCAGACAAAGGTCCCACCCGAGGGTCTGGGAGGACCATTAGCCCCATCACAAGTACTCTTAGCAAGTGGCCCCACAACCTCCCCTCAGTTTCCCCTTCCATCGCAGCCAGATTTAGAAAAGGATTAAGCATCAACCCTTTTTATTTCATCGAAGCAAAGAGTTTCGTGAGAAATCTTCAAGAATATCCGAAATGGTTGGAAAACGTTTAAGAAGCAGCCAGACTGCGGGACTTTTCGGAGATACTGGAGGTACACTGGGACCCTTTGGGCTCTGACATCTTTTCAACGATCTCAGATATTTGCGAGATTCACTACCTCGGTAGTTTCTGGAATCGTTCAGCATAGACTCGAGAACGTCACCCTCTGGCGGCGGGATTGGGAAGGGGCATGGGAGCCAGCGCGCGCAGACGCAGTTGAGTACCGGCGGCGGTTCGGACCGGAAGTGGTTGCACCTGAGATCACTTCCGGCGGGTGACGGTGCGGACGGGTCAGGAGCGTAGAGGCGGCGGCAAAATGGCGGCGCCTGAGGAGCAAGATCTAACTCAGGAGCAGACCGAGAAGCTGCTGCAGTTTCAGGTAGCAGCGAGTTCTCGGTGCAGCAAAGGCCGCCGCGGGATGGGGAGTAGGGCCCTAGAGGAGCGCACAATCGCCCTCAGGTTGGGGTTGGGCCCATTTTCAGAGCGGCGGGCGGCCCCCTCCCCCCAGACGCCAACTGCCCGGATTTCCCCGGCCCCCGAGCTCTGTCGGTACCCAGCCTTCCAGCCACCGCTGCCAGCCAGGCTCGACCGCGGTGGGTCAGCTGCCGTAGTTTCCCTTAGCGGCGCGGGTCCGCAGCCCTTGCCAGCCTGGCTTACCCGCCAGACCCTCTCCGCCCATCGAGATCCTAAATCCCCAGCGCAGAGTCGGCGTCGGCTCGCGGGTCTGGACCGCCGACCACCGTCCGGTGCTATTCACAGACGTTTGCCGAGGGTCTCTTGGTTGCTAGATCTTGTGTTGAGGGCTGTGATAGGGAAGGAAGCTCCTACACACAGACCTGGCACCTGCCCTAGAATGTAGGAGGACGCCACATGCGGAAAACAAGGCAACATTGAGTCTCATCGATGGCTGCTGACTGGATTTGTTACCTTCGGCTTTCTCCTGAACTGCTGACTATGCTTGAGGAGGGTGGCAACTTGCAGGACTCGGCTTCCAATTAGTGGATGTTATGTTTTTGTTTTTAAAAGGCACTAAACCCTTAACCGAGGTGGAGGGTCTGGTCGAAGGAGACCACCGTGGTGGTAACCATGGCACTATTGTCCAGTTGCCTTAGTTCTTAAACAGACTTCAGAATGTCTGTTCCCTTGAGGATGTTTTGGAGGTAAACTGGAGTTTATGGATGTTACAAGGTATTAAAAGGACTCTGCAAACAGTAAAATGCGCCTGAACAGTTGCTATTAATCAACATTTAACTTCAGGTAGAACTAAAGTTTATAGAACTTGTTTCCTAATAGGAAATGTGCCAAAAATTCATTTTGAGCAGTTTTTTTTAAATGAAAAATCTTAGTGCCAGACACGGCTAGTTAGAATACTGCCCACCTAAATATTTATGGTGCTGTGGGACCTTCGCTAACACTTAGCATGTTACCTTGTCTAACACGCAGCATATGGTGTTCATGCTGTGACAGTCCCTGTCTCATACATGGGTATGGACTGTAAAAAGTAGCACCAGTGGATGTGGCCCGAGACTGTAATCTCTGCCTACAGGAGGTGGAAACAGGAGGATTCTGAGTTTGAGGCCAGCCATTTCCCAAACAAAAGGAAACAGCATGCTTAGGCCACACAGCTAATAAATGGTGGTGTCACAGAAGCACGGTCTTTCTGAGCCTTTCGTGGGCTTTTGAAGTCTCTGCTATACAGCCTGCATTAGAGTGTGCAGTGAGCTCTAACTGCTGTTGTGTTTATCTTGTGTATGTGTGTGGGTGTAAAGCAATGTGTTGGGCGTGTACAAATGGTAAAATACTATCAGAGGCATCGTTGACATTTGAATGGAGCTTATAATAGAGAGACTGATGACAGCAGATTAAAGAATGAAGAGCCAGCCTTCACTTCTGTGGACTACTCCTTTCAGGTTTTTTTTTAAAACTCAGGCAGATTACACTTCACACCTCTTAGGGGTAAGCCCCACGTGAAATGGGATGTGAGTTATACAGTACATGTGTGAATATACAGCAGTGTTTGTGAGATAAAATGCTTAAGGAACTCCTGGTCTTCACTGGACTGATGGATGATGGACATCGTCAGAAGAGTGGTGGCTAGCAGTTTAATAATATTGTTGTAAGATTAAGTTCATGTCAAGATTTATGAAGTTGAATTTATTCAGAAAATGAATTTTGTATTTTGTATATTTCCATAAGCAAGCCTGGATCAGATTTATCATTTCAAACTGCTCTTAAATATTGCTTGACATTTGTACATGTCAGACATTATAGCCTTAAACTTCTTCAGAGGACTGTAAGGGGTTAACTGCCACTCTTTTATTATTGAAGAAAATAGATATGAGAGGCCAAGTAATTTACACAAACAATGCCTTGCATATGTTAAAAAAAAAATTCTCATTCATAAGTATCATGTTTGTATCCTATTCTTGCAGCCAGGGTACATAGCATGAATAATGGGAGTGCCCAGAAAGCTCTCTGGGCTATGTCTGTATCTGTCTGTCTGTGTCTTTGTTATTGGAGTTTAGGGAATGTTGAAGGAAGGATTTGTTTTCTACTGTGCCGTTACCTACTATTAACCATTATGCTTAATCCACACAGTTAGCTCGTAAGTACAAATGGTGGTGTGTCTGTCATATCTGGTAGAGACAGATTTGTTTATTACTTGCTCAAGACTGAAGTCGTTAGTGGAACTCTGGGGGGTCTAGCTCTCGACTGACAGGGCCTTGCACAGTGCCTTGCAGCTTTGAATAGAATTCTGGCAGCTAGTGGGCAGGAGAAAGTTCACAGCTGAGAAAACGGGCTGCTCACGTGAATTTGGGAAAGCGGTGGCTGTGTCTGTTGTAATACATAGACTCCAGAATGAAAGGTAAACTAGAGCCAGTTTGGAGACCCATCAATACTGTGCTCAGTTCTGCAAACGGAGACAGTTTTTAAACTAGGGAGAGTAACAGCACAGGGTTTGGGTTTGCTTCTCTAGCAGTATGGGTCGTGTGCTTAGAATCTCCACAGGCGTCAGAGTAGAACAGGTTGGCACTGCTGACAGCTAGTTCTCAGCGTTTGCTCACATTTCACATATTAGCCAGGCATAGTGACTCACACCTGTAATACCAGTGCCAGCACTTGAGAGGTTAAGAGGATTGCTGTAGGCTGGGCAGTGGTGGCACACACCTTTAGTCCCAGCACTGAGAGGCAGAGGTAAGTGGATCTCTGAGTTGAAGGCCAGCCTGGTCTACAGAGCGAGTTCTAGTACAGTCAGGGATATACAGAGAAACCCTATCTCGAACACTCTTCCCCCCCCCCAAAAAAAGAGGATTGCTATAGGTCCAGTGCCAGCCTGGGCTACATTGTGAGTTTCAGGTAATCCTACAAGGTGAGGTCTCAAAAAGCCTAAATAAATGAATTAGTAAAAATAAAACATTTCAGGAAATCTGAGATTTCTTATGTTTGGTTTTATGTGTGTATGACATATGATTGGATTAGAATTTTCTATTTTATCGTATTTCTCAGTCCATTTGATCTTTCTGAAGTTTTTTTTTGTATGTATGTATAATTCTCATGGCTCTGATTTATTTTGGAGCCAGCTGAGTAAATAGTTGAGCATCTGTTTTGAGTTATTTCTGTTGGAAAATGATAGGTGTATAAACTTAAAGAGCAAAGGCAGGTATGTTGAAAATAACTTTTATTGAAGTCAGTGTCCCCAAATTTCCAAATCTGCAGACTTCTCTATTGCTTTAGTTTACTGCCTCTGGGCTGGTGTTTTAGCACCGAGGTAGGAATGGCCTGGTCAGAGGGAAAGGTGGAGATTGTACCGTTTCCTATAGGAGGAAGTGATCCCTTTCTTTTTGCACAGGAATGTGACATTTCCCCCTTTTCTGTTTAATTAAAGAACTCGTTATGTTTTATTTATTTAAATTGTGTGAGTGTGGAGCTACACATACCATGACACACATGTGGAAGTCTAAAGACAGTTTGGGAGAGGCAGTTTGATCCTTCTGCCATCTGGGTTCCAAGGATTGACCCCAGGTCATCAGGCTTGTCAGTGTTTACTCACCGAGCATCTCGTTAGTCCTGTTTGTTTCTCAGAGAGGGTTTAACTGGTATCCTATGTAGCCCATAGAGATGACAGGCATGTCACTACCACACCTGGCTGAAAAAAAAAAACTAAGTGGATAACAGGACATAACTCACATTCTCTTTACGTTATTTAGAGCAAAGCCCGGACTCTTAGCTGTAGAAGCAAATTTATAGGTCATTTTTAGGAATTTCCATTTGGAAATTGGGGTTGTGGTGAGTACGTGATAATTTTCATTCTTCCACTTAACAAAAAGTAATAGTGATCTATTTTTGTGATTTCTCCCTTCATCTAACCGTGGCCAAGGAAGCTGCTAGTGAGGTTTACTCTCTTGGGTGAGTTCTCACATTGAGTGTGTGTGTGTGTGTGTGTGTGTGTGTGTGTGTTTGGAGAAATGGGAACCCTGTATTATCTGATGTACAGTATCCATTTTCTTTTTTTTTTTTTTAAAATCTTTGACAGCCTTATACATGTATACAATATCTCTTTTTTTAAGCCAAGTTCTCTATGTAGCACTGGTTGTCCTGGTACTGTGTAGAACAGTCTGGTCTCAAACTCGGATATCCCAGGGCCTCTGCCTCCTGAGTGCTGGTATTAAAGGTGTTTACCACCTTGCCTAGCCTATACAGTGTATCTTGATTATTTATATTCATCCCTAGTTCTCTCCTCTCAACCAGATATCTCCTAACACATTCCCTTCCCACCTCGATGCCCTTTCTTGGTGGTGAGAACCCACTAAGCTCAGTTATCACTGCTGACATAGCTGAGCTTGATTTTGTGCAAGTAGTCATAGGTGAAGTGAGCTCATGAGTGCAAGGGCCATGTCATATCCAGATGACACCACTCTTCAGCTCTTAATATTCTTTCTGGAAGCTCCTTCTGCAGTGTTTCCTGAGCCCTGTGGGAGAGTTGATATGAATGTCCTATTTAGAGCTGAGCACTCAATAGTCAATTATTCTCAGCCCTTTGACAGTTATGGGTCTCTGTATGAACTGCTGCCCATTTCAGAAAGAAGCTTCCCTAGCCAGGGCTGAGAGCTGCACCAATCTATAGATATAAACAGACATTTAAAGGCATTTGGACAGCATGCCATTTAGTGGAACGACAGTAGTAGGGTCCCTGCTAGAGCTAGTGATCTGAAGCGGGCTTTGGGCAGATTTGCAGTACCAGGGATGGCCTTCCTCCTGTGGGGTAGGTCTCAGACCCAATTAGGAAGTAGTTGGATACCATCAAACAGTCATGCCTCTATTGCATCAGTGGTCATACCTTGCCTGCCTGGCAAGTTAGCATTGTAGCACACAAAGTTCAGCACTGAGTTAAGACCACCACCCAGTGACCTGCTTAGCGTCTTCTGGCACCAGGGATAGGCAGTAAGGAGGATGTTTTCTGACCAAGATCCAGTTTCATTTCTCTGTCCTGTAATCAAAGTGTCTTCGGCAATAGGATCTTACTATCTAGTTTTGGTGGGCAACAAAAAACAACTGCCTGTAGCTCCAGTTCCTTGTTTGTGACACCCTTGGTTGTGAGTGGTCTGATGTGGCTACTGGGAACTGAATTTTGGATCTCTGCAAGAGCAGTGTATATGACCTTAATTGTAAAACTATCTCTTTTCCTCCCCCTTTAATTTTATTTTTTAGTTTGCTTAATAGACTAGTGAGTTTCCATAAGGACTTTGCATACATCCTTAGTTTTGTTTAGCCCTCCTCCACACCACCCTTACCTCCCCATTTTCTTTTTGGGATAGGTCTCACGATATAGTCCAGATCATCTTTGAACTCATCCTCCTGCCTCTGCCTACAGTGAGCTGGGATTATAGGCATGCACCATCACATTTAACTTGTTGTATGGACTCGTCTGATTTGTTTGGTTTGGTTTGGTTTTTTTGAGATGGTTTCTCTGTGTAGTTGTGGCTGTCCAGGAACTCACTTTGTAGACCAATCTGGCCTCAAACTCACAGAGATCCACCTGTCTCTACCTCCCTGAGTGCTGGGATTAAAGACGTGTACCACCACCACCTGGCTTGTTTTGTTTTATTTTTGAGTCTGGGTCTCACTATGAAACCCTGTCTGGCACCAAGCTGGCCTTGAACTGGAGCCATCTCTCTGCCTCTGCCTTCCAAACTTGATTTACTTTTACTTAAAAAAACAAAAACCTACCAAGCAATGTATGGAATATCCTAGACAATATGCATGTCATCAAATAAAATGTTGGGGATTGTTGTGTATCTTCATGTCCCTTTTCCTTTTATATATACAAGTACTTAATTCAGAAACGATCTTACCTTAATCTTCACTTCACTGATTCTAAGAGATAGCCTCTTTTCTGAGGCCTAGTTCTTATCTATTTTTTAAAAAATGTTCTTTAGATCTTTTTAAATTTTACTTTATGTGTATGAGTGTTTTGCTCACATGCGTGTCTCACTCTTGTATTTTGGAACTGGAGTGATAGATAATTGTGGATGCTGCAAATCCATACCAGGTCCTCTGCGAAAACAAGTGCTCTTAGTAGATAAGGCACCACTCCAGCCTAGTTTGTTTTTCTCTCTAATTGTGTGTGCATGTATTTGCACACTTTTCTTTTCCTGTGTGTGTGGGGGGGCATGCGTGTGGAGGTCTGAGATTGATTGATCCAGGGAATCATTATCAGTTGCTGTCCTTGTTGCAGGATCTCTCAGTGAAACTCACAGCTCAATGATAAGGCTGGTCTTGCTATGCTGCTTGCTCTGGGAGTCCTTGTCTATGCTTTCTGGGGCTAGAACTACAAGTGACCTCTGTGTCCACCTGGCATTTATGTGGGTTTCTGGGGATCCAAGCTCCAGTCCTCATTTGTGTGACAGTGCTTTAACTGTGGCACTGTCTGCCCAGTTCAAATATAGTTTTTAAAAATACACTCACTTCTCTTTTTTAAAGCTTATGGGGACAAGTTACCAGGTAAAAATTGTTATTCAGTTTTAGACAAAATAACTAAATGACATGAGGGAAGTGACTGAGATAAGGGATTATACACTGGTTGTTTGCCAGATGTTTAAGGTTGCATTCTTCTTAAAATAAATACAATATGCTTTTGCTAGAAAAGTCCAAGAATGCCAGTGGGCTTGTTCCTGTTGATCAAAAGATTGCTGCCCTGGTGTGTGTGCTTGTTAAGATGAAGTACAATAATGTATGGGATGTTTGATTCCTTCAGTGAGCTTGCAGATAATTGACTGATCATAGTTCCCATTCTCATTGGGCGAAAGAGTGTTTTTCTCTTACCGGGACATGTGTGTACTGTGACAGTCAGCAGTGTGTAAATGATTCTTGTGAGGACTGATTCTGGAATAAGGCTGCCTGGATTCAAGTTCTACCTTCTCCAGTTACTAACCTTCAGCTCTGGGCAAGTTATCATTTAATTTGTCTCTGTGGCATAGTTTGTGGACTAATATATCCACCTCACAGGGTTGCTTTAATATTTAAATGTTAATATAGCTGAGGTATTGGCAAATATTAAATACCTGAATGTTAAGCATTATTTTTAATTTATTAATAAATTTGAGAAAGGTCTCTGCATGTTATAGAGTAGCTGGCTGACCTGGAACTTGCTATATATACCGTACTGGCCTAGACTTAGGGAGAGCCACCTGCTACCACCTCCCAGTGCTGCGTGTGCCATCATGACATTTATGGACAATCATGTCTCTCTCTACCCCCCCCCCGTCACCACAAGTAATGCTGCAGTGTATGTCCTTGTGCACACAGCCTTATCCTGTTCTCAGTAAACTCAGCCATAGTCGCAGGCACTGGATACAGTAGCACAGTCAGCACAGTACTTGTCCTGCTAGAACCCCATCCTCGCTGGAAGAGACCGCTGGAGTCAGCAAATGAAACGTGATGAACTTTAGGTGTTTAGCACAATGGAGAAATTTGGAGGGAGGGCTTTCACTTAAGGGAATTTCTCACTTGGGTAAAAGTTCCTAGACTGTGAAGAGCTTTGCGGCTATTGTGTACTGAGAATTGTGACTTACCCGAAATGAATTTAGCTGATCTGATCGCTACCCAGAGGTTGGTGGAGGCCTTATAGGCAGGCGTCCGTTAGTGCCTGAGGTGGGCTGCTCTCAGGAGTTCCCACTGGCCCGAAATTCTAAAGTTGCTCAAATTCCTTATATAAAACGGTAGTGTTTGTATATAATCTAAACACACCTTATATACTTTATAATATAATAATAATTGTTACAGAGATAGTTGTATTGTTTAAGAAATAACGAGCCAAAAATGTTTACATGTACATGTTTGTTTTTTTTTTCTTTTTGGGGGGAGGTGCAGTGTTGGGGGTCACCCCAGGGCTTCACATCCTCAGCCCCTCACTGAAGTTGGTATTTTCTTTGGATTGCCAACCAGCTCCCAAGTGAAGACAGACTTATCAATTGTGAATGCTTGGCCTTAGCTTCAGCTTGTTCCACTAGTGCTTATAGCTTAACTTAACCTGTTTCTGTTCATCTATGTTTGGCCTTGGAGCTTTTTACCTCTCATTCTGTGTGTCCTACTTTCCTGCTTCCTCTATCTGGCTGCTCCTGGTGTCTCTTTTCTTTCTTCCCTGGAGCCAAAATTTCTTTTCTTGCTTACTCTCCCTGCCCAGAAGTCCTGCCTACACCTCCTCCCTCACTATTGGCCATTCAGCTTTTTATTAGACCAATCAGATGCCTTAGGCAGGTAAGGTAAAACAGCAACACATCTTTACATAGTTAAACAAATATTCCGTAACACCTCACTCCTGTAACAAGGTCTTGCTTTGTAGCCTAGGGTGGCTTCTAGCTGGCAGAATTTCTGCTTCTGCTTCCCAGGTGCGGATTGCTGGGATTATAGACACATGCCATTATATCTGGCTCCTAAATGTTTTGCTCTAATTGAACTCGTGGATACAGAATACAGACTATATTAGAATAATTATGTAAACAGTAAAAATCCTATTACAGCAATAGAGTTGGAGATAGTGATAGGGATCTGTGATCTAAAATTTTGGAGAATTAGAGACAATGATTTGGGGTAGACATCAGTTTATGAAAGGGAATTGACTAATGTTCTGATTATATCTTGAGATTTAAAAGTATAATATGATGTTGCTTGAACATTATTAAATTTACTTTGACCAAGGTTCCAATTAAACAAATGAGGTAAGTTCTGTTGTTGGTTAGTTGACCAGGTTCCATAGGTGACTTAGCCAACTGTAATTGAGGTTTGACCTGGAAGTCTAGCTCTGATCCTGCTCGCTTGTCACTGGCACCACTTTTCTGGCTCCTATTTATTTGTTTTAAACTGCGGGCAAGTAGGGCTGTTAGAAATAGCTATGTGGCAAGTTGGGTTTTGGTGTTTTGGGTGGTGTTCTTTTCCTTCCAATGCTGAATAGAGAAGCAGGGGCTTAAACATTCCAGGTAAGTGCTCCATCGCTGAGCTACCCTACCCCTGTGTGGCAGTTTAAAGACAGAAAATACAGCAGAGTCCAAAATACAGCAGAGTTCTAATCCTATATGTGAAGTTCCTGAAGATAGACTTACAAGGAGAGGCGAAGAGAATAACAAAGAATACCGTTGTCCCGTTTCCACGTCCACAGGGTAGAGAAAATGTGGGAGAAAGGCTCCAAGGAACAAATGTCCTTGGGGACAAGGAAAGTTTTGTTAGACCAGGAAGGTGAAGAAAATATTCAGACAAGTCAAAGATAAAAGAGGATGTTGCCACCCTAGAGAGGCTGAGACTGTACCATGCATCAGTACATTTTATTCTACATCAGAATACCCAAGATGGGTTGTTTATAAAGAACAAAGATTTGTTTCTTACAGTCCTAAGGGTTGAGAAGTCCAAGTTTGTAAGACCTGTACTACCTGGAGTCTGGACATTGTGTCATCGTATGGTATAACATGGTGCCCATGGAGGTCAGAAGAGGGCATTGGATCCTCTGAAAACTGGAGTTACAGGATTGAGAACTGCCATGTGTTTGTGGGTAATGGAGCTCAGGTCCTCTGCGAGAACAGTGAGGGCTTTTAACTGCTGAGCTGTCCCTCCAGCCTCTTAAGCGCATTTTGCATTAGAGGCAAGCATGAACTGTAGGGACTGAAGTGGAGTGTTATTATTTAAAGTGACGTGTTTGGCTGTCAAGTTGACAAAAGATGGACTTGTGATTCTTACTGTTTATGATCAGTTTGACTATATTTGGGATCACCTAGGAAACACACCTCCAAAGTTTGTCCTTGAGGCATTTCCAGGGAGGTTTAACTGATAAGGAAAGGCTCATAGCACCGGTCCCAGGCTGAATGAAAAGAGAGAGAGGAAGCCAGCTGCACATCAGTTTGTCTCTCCTGACTACCGATGCTATGTGACTTTTTTGCCATGATGGGCTGTGTCCCCTCAAACCATGAGACTCATTAAACTCCCTTGTTTTTTTGTCTGGTGTTTGGTCACAGCAACAAGAAGGTAACACAGAGGTGTAGCTGATACTTGTTGCATGTATAGAATTAAACCCAGTTTTAGGATTAAAAGTATTCATTATTAAATATTATTGTTTTGGATCTGGAGAGATGGCTTAGTGGCTAAGAACACTGGTGCCTTCCAGAAGACCTGGGTTTAATTCCCAGCATCCATAAGGTAGCTCACAGCCATCTGTAATCCTAGTCCCTAGGGACTTGAAACCTTCTTACAGCTCTTGTGGGCCTTGCATAGACATGGTGCACAGACAGGCATGCAGCCAAAACACCTGTATACTTAAAAATAAAGGTTAAAAATTTTTTCACTTTAATTTTAAAAGCTTATTGAAACACATAGAAGCATATTTTCGCAGAAGCAGAGGTTGAAAGTAGGGAAGGCTAGGCTCTGGGGTTACTTTTGATTCTGAGCGGAAAACTCATATTTAGAGGAATTGGGCCAAGATCACTGTGCTTTTGCTTTTCATTTTGGTAAAATGTCTCAAATGAAAGGATACTAGGGTAGGAATTAAGCGAAAGATAATTTTGACTTTCCCCCAAAATGGTCTGCAGCACTTGCATCCTAAGCAAGTCCAGGCCCATCTCCCCGCACTTACAATGCCTTTATGCTACATCTTTGCCATCCCAAACTGCTGAGTTGATCTACACTCTGAGCCCAGAGATAAGTCTCTTTTTGTTGACTTGTTGCCAGTGAGGAAGCCGAACCTTAAAAAGATGGCTACAATTACCAATCTATGAAATGGTTGGAAGTGTTGAGGACTCCAGTGTCCCCAGACTTCCTAAACGAGTTCAACCACTTATTCTGCCTAGTATTGAGTGGTGTGGATTTATTTCTGGAAACGTACGTGCATGCATGTGTGTGTGAGAGAGAAATATACATGCTAAGTGAACACTGAGCAGTACTCCCAGTATTCACGTAGTATTTTTTAAAAATTGTTTTTATTTGATCTCATTGGTGTTTTGCCTGCATGTATGTCTGTGTGAGGGTGTCAGAAGCCCTGGAACTGGACAGACAGGTGTGAGCCACTGTGTAAGTGCTAGGAATTGAACTCGGGTCCTCTGGAATTGAGAGCAGATAGTGCTCTCATTTGCTGAGCCATTTTCCCAACCCCTTTATTTTTGTTGTTGTTGTTTTTTGTTTGTTTTGTTTTTTGAGATGGAGTTTCTCTGCGTAACAGTCCTTGGCTGTCCTGGAACTTGCTTTGTAGACCCAGCTGGCCTTGAACTCATTGAGATCCGCCTGTGTCTGCTGCCGCTACCACCAGGCTCATGTAGTATTTTTAAGTAGATTCAAATATTTGTCTGATACATTTGGATTCAACTAAATATCATATTTAAGAAGCCATTATGAATACATACAATTGTCTCTTGATTGACATTTGGCATTTGGCTTAACATCTAAAGGACTAACTGGTGATTTCTAATCTGATTCTTAAAAAAAACTGAAAGGGATATTAATGGTGTTTCTTTTGTTGTTGATTTTTTTTTAATTTTTTTCAGGCACAGTCTCACTGTATTACTATGGCTGGCCTAGAATTCAAGAGATCTGCCTGCCTCTGTCTTCTGAGTTATGGGATTAAAGGTGTGTGCCATCATGACTGGCTAATAGTGTTCTTTTAAAAAAAAGGTTTTTTAGTCAGGCAGTGGTTTAGTCCCAGCACTCAGGAGGCAGAGGCAGGTGGATCTCTGTGAGTTCAAGGCCAGCGTGGTCTACAAGAACTAGTTCCAGGACAGTTAGCACTGTTACACAGAGAAACCTTATCTCAAAAACAAAACAAAATAAAAACAACAATAACAACAAAAAAGTGTTCTTAACTGCTGAGCCAACTGTCCAACTACACATTTCTAGTTTTGTTTGTTTTTCGAGACAGGGTTTCTCCGTAGCTTTGGAGCCTGTCCTGGAACTAGNGGAGGCAGAGGCAGGTGGATCTCTGTGAGTTCAAGGCCAGCGTGGTCTACAAGAACTAGTTCCAGGACAGTTAGCACTGTTACACAGAGAAACCTTATCTCAAAAACAAAACAAAATAAAAACAACAATAACAACAAAAAAGTGTTCTTAACTGCTGAGCCAACTGTCCAACTACACATTTCTAGTTTTGTTTGTTTTTCGAGACAGGGTTTCTCCGTAGCTTTGGAGCCTGTCCTGGAACTAGCTCTTGTAGACCAGGCTATATAAATGTATTTATGGGTTCTGGGCATAAAGAAGAAAAATGTGTATTTTTCCTTCTTTTTCTTTTTTTTGGGGGGGGCTGTGCTTCCATTTATTTATTTACCCACCTACTTATTTATTTGTGGCCCTGACTGTCCTGGAACTTGTTCTGTAGAACAGGCTGGCCTTGAACTCAGAGATCTACCTGTCTCTGCCTTTGCTGAGATTAAAGGCTTTCCCCACCACCACTCAGCCAAATTGTATTTTCAATCAACATTTAAATTTTTGAATTAAGAATTGGGAACTTGTTTTCAAACATGAGAATCTAATACTAGGAGACACTGTTGCATAAGAGAACCTGGACATTGGAAGTTGGTTCTAGCTTTCACTGCTATCAAGGTCTATTGACCAGACAGTGACCTTTGGATACTTGGCTTTCTCATTGCTAAAAATGAGGGCTTTCACGTACACAGTGCTTACTTATCACCTAATGTCCGTGCTTAGTAAGTGGGAATTGCTGCTGTTTAATTTAGCAGATGAGAATTAAATGTAGACAATGAAGATCTCTTAGGAGCTTTAGTTACAGCTCAGCCTAGTAGCCATCACTTTAAATTACAAGTAAGCAAACCTGCCTTGTCTGGTGGGAAGGAGAAAACCAAGGTTACCCGGTTTTGGTTGTTGTTGTAGTTTGTTTTGTTATGTTTGCCAAGTTTTCCTCTCGGAATAGCTTAAAATATAAGCCTTAGCAAGCCAGTTGGAGCATAGAGCACTTAGATGTCTGCTGAGTGTGTTATTACCAACACTTGAGATGTGGAAAGTGAAACAGTTAGGAAGGCCAGGTGATTTCTCAATCCAATCCAAATAATTCATTAAGACACCTGGTTAAATTGTTACACGCTCAGCCTGTTGTGATTTCCTCCTTGAATTATACTCTCCTAAGAGCTAGATCAGCAGTCATAAGTATTTGTTTTCCAAGTGATCACTGTCCCTTTAACTTCTGACTAGATAGAAGTTAGCACAGGGTTGGATGGAGGAAAGTAGTTCACACTCTTCTAATGTCCCTCTTACACAGTACTTGTGATTGGAATGCAGGAGGGTTCCCAACAATAAATATTACCCATCTCTATCTAATGCTGTCATTGGTTACACTTTTGTGTAAATTACTCTCTCTGAATGCCTCTCCTAAATCCTTGGGAGGTCACTTCATGGAAGAGTATTGCATCTGAGAAGTAGGGGAGTAAGACATACTCAGATGGGCCTGCCTGAGGGGGTGTGTGGCAACAATTGCTGACATTTGCCTTATGGCAAGAGATTAGTGGGAGGGCTGGAGAGATGGCTCAGTGGTTAAGAGCATTGCCTGCTCTTCCAAA